>JAKOGI010002850.1:0-81679 GCA_029747015.1 Carnegiea gigantea
TATTCGCATATATATATACACACAAGATGACATGGAAATTTTTATCAAAGGTGAACCCATTCTGGCTACAGCTTTTCAAAAGGGTCGGGGGGAGAATGATACCGTTAAACTTGATGATCTGAAAAAGGTCCATCAATAAGCCAATTATGCTAATGCTATCCTTCATACCATAGCTGACCAGTTAAACCATGTTCCCCTTAGGGATAGAAGAGACCAACCGAGTAGTAAAAACTTCTATCCCCAGCACTAGCTATACTGATACCATTTCCAAGCCTTTCTTTAAGATGGTTAGCATCCTAAAAGAAAATGAAGATTCCTATACGAAGGCTTCTGCTAATAGTCATTTCCTAAAGATCATTTCAGACCAAATCAAAGAGTTAGACACTTCTCTGAAAGGCAAGTCTGTGACTTGCCTCGACCAAACATGTCAAAATCAAATCTTAGAAACCTCATCTTCAGAAGGGGAAGATGACATAAGAAGTACTAGTGAAGAAGCTTTAAATGTCATAGGAGAAGCCTTTGATGGCTCTTCACCCCTTACCATTAACAAAATCAAAAATTAGACTCAAGGTACTGCAAGAAACTATTACCCCAGACCTACTCCCCCAGATCTGCAATATAAAGAAAGAGGAAGCTTTACTACTTCTCACTTCAATGGAGACCCTATTTACCAATGGGACATAGATGGCAAGTCTGAGCACGAGTTCCTAAACACCCTACAAGAAATGACAATGGTCGTCTCTGCTTATAAAGCCAAAAGATTTACCGATTCCCAAGCAGCTACCACCTCAGTAATAGGTTTTGCTGGCCAGTTAAAATATTCGTGGGATAACTTCCTTAACAATGATACTAGAATAAAAATCTTGAACCATACCTACAAAAAGGCGAATGAACATGGTAATGAAGTGGACGAAAGCGATGCGGCTGAAGTCCTTATTCACACCATTACCCTACATTTTCTAGGAAACCCAAAAGAAGAACAAGCAGCTTCGAAAACAATTCTTATTAACCTTCGTTGTCCAACCCTTATTGATTATAGATGGTATAAAGATGTCTTCTTAACAAATGTTCTCAAACGAGAAGATGGTACTCAAGACTTTTGGAAAGAAAGATTTATTGCTAGATTACCTAAACTCTTCGGAGAAACAATCCTCAATAAATTACACTAGAATTTTGGTACCAGTGACATCCGCTTTGGATTATTAACATTTGGGTAAATCTTTGGTATTGTAAAAACTAAATGGTTAAATTTTTGCAATGAGATTAAACTTCAGTCCAAATATGGATCAGAAAGAGCACAGTTTCGTAAAGAGATGGGTACTTTCTGTTAAGCATTTCGTATTACCAAAATTGAAGCACCCTCAATAGCTCACAAGAGAATTCAAAAGAAAAGGCCTTAGTCCAAAATCAAAAGACCTCAAAGGCAGCCCAAGCCTTTTATTAAAAAGGAACAGCCTAAGTCCGTCCCCAAAAAGAAGTAGCCCAGCAAAAAGAAAAAGACCCTTGTCTACTACAAATGTGGTAAAATAGGTTTCCAATGCAAAACAGAACAAAAGATCAATGAGTTATTCTCTGGAGAACCAGAACTCCAGAAGAAGCTCCTAGCCCTTCTAACAAAAGATGCGTCGGATTCAGATAAAGAAGAAGAATACTATTCAAAATCAAGTGAAGATTCTGAATATGAAACTTCTCCTATTCTGTCTCTAAATGTAATCACTAACAAATCCCAAAAGGAATTTCTCCTTGATCTTATAGGAAAGATTTTTGACATAGACACGAAAAGAGAATACCTTGAAAAACTCAAAGGTGTTATCCTGGAGGAAGAAGATAGGACTCCTAAATTTGAATTAGGATCCTCATCCTCCTCTATCTCTCAAAATTTTGAACGATACCTTATTCCTAATCCTTATCAACAAATTACTACCAAGCAACTTCAATATGATGTTAACGACCTCAAAGCCCAAGTTCGTCTCCTCAAAACCGAAGTTGGTAGCCTCAAAACTAAAGATTTAGAGATAGAGGCTAAGCTCGCCATTCTGGAATCAAATAAAGGCAATCCCTCTATTATTCTAAACCTTGATTTGGACATGTCAAAAGTTTCTGATACTGAGATCCCTGAAAACCAGTTTTTACAAACTATTTCACAAGTCACATTTCAAAAGTGGTATTTAATTGTGAAACTTATAGTTAATGACTTCTCAATTAATACAGTAGCTCTTATCGATAGCGGAGCAGACCAAAATTGTATTAAAGGAGGAATCATTCCTACTGAGTATTGTGAACGAACAAAAGAACATTTAGCCAGTGCTAATGGTGAACCATTAAGCATTCGGTATAAACTCAACAAAGGTTATATTCAAAATGATGGTTACTGTTTCAAAAATGTTTTCCTCATTGTTGATAACATTACAAATGATGTTATTTTAGGAACACCATTTCTAACACAAATTCACCCGTTCTATATTAATGAAACTGGTGCTCATACTAAAATTATGGGCAAACCCATATCATTTAATTTTCTTTCTGAAGCTCGCTTGAAGGAAGTTCTCAGTTTACAATCCTCTACTATTTTCAAACAAATAAATGCTTTACGTGCCAAACAAACTCAAATTTATTATCTACAAGAAGAAATTTCATATCTTCAAATTGAAGAGCAATTAAAAAAACTCTTTGTGCAACTCAAGATTTCAGAATTCGAACAATTACTAAAGAAAAGGATATGTTCTGATCTTACCAATGCATTTTGAGAACGAAAGAAACATATCACATCATTACCTTATGAAAAGGGATTTCATGAAAAACATATTCCTACAAAAGCTAGGCCAACACAAATGAACTTCGAACTTCTTGAGCATTGTAAAAAATAAATTCAAAGTTTGCTTGATAAAAGGCTAATTAGACCATCAAAATCTCCTTGGAGCTATGCAGCTTTTTATGTTAATAATGCAGCTGAAAAGGAAAGAAGAGTCCCAAGGCTTGTTATTAATTACAAACCTTTGAACAAAGTTTTACAATGGATTCAATACCTGATTCCAAACAAAAGAGATTTATTAAACCGATTATATAGCACAAAACTCTTTTCAAAATTTGACATGAAGTTAGGATTCTGGCAGATCTAGATAGCTGAGAAGGATAGATATAAAACTGCTTTTACAGTTCCTTTCGGACATTATGAATGGAATGTAATGCCTTTTGGTCTAAAAAATGCTCCTTTTGAATTTCAAAATATAATGAACGATATTTTTACTCCTTATACATCCTTCATTATTGTCTATATTGATGATGTTTTAGTTTTTCCTAAGACAATTAATCAGCACTTCAAGCATTTACAAATATTCTTACATGTTATTGAGAAAAATGGTTTAGCAGTTTCCGCCTTAAAAATAGCTTTGTTTCAAACAAAAATTAGGTTTCTTGGGCATGATATTTATCAAGGTACCATTAAACCAATTATGCGATCTTTAGCATTTGCTGACAAATTTCCTGATGAAATCAAAGACAAAAAAACAATTGCAAAGATTTCTGGGTTGTTTAAATTATGTTTCAGATTTCTTTCCACATTTACGTCAATTATGTGCACCTTTGTATCGAAGACTTAAGAAGAACCCAGTCCCCTAGACTGAAGAGCATACTAAAATGGTTAGACAAGTCAAAGGAAGAGTCAAGTCATTGCCATGTCTTAATATCCCTAATCCCTCTGCATTTATGATAGTAGAAACAGATACATCAGATATAGGGTATGGGGGTATATTAAAACAAAAGTTAGAGTCACCGCCTAATGAGCAATTAGTAAGATTTCATTCAGGTATCTAGCTTGGCCCACAACAAAATTACTCTACTATTAAAAAGAAAATTTTATCAGTAGTACTCTGTATTTCAAAGTTTCAAGATGATTTGTTTTGTAAAAAATTCTTACTTCGAATCGATTGCAAATCAGCAAAAGAAATTTTACAAAAGGATGTTAAAAACTTAGTTTCCAAACAAATATTTGCTCGATGGCAGCCAATTTTATCAGCTTTTGACTTTGATATTGAGTTTATCAAAGGTCAAAATAACTCTCTTCCTGATTTTCTTACTCGAGAATTCTTGCAAGGAAAGAGTGATAAAAAATCACTTCTGCAGGAGTCAAAATGAGTTCTAGCAAAGACAAAGACAAAGACAAAGGCAAGGGGATCTGAAGAGTTGAGGATTATCAACTTCAAGTTCCCACACAAAATCAATTCCTTCCATTAACAAATTTTCCCCCTTTACCTTGCAAAACTGTTGTCACCAAGCCAGCCACCAAATCAACCCAAGACAATACCTATTTTGTTCGTCATACTGAACATTTATTTCTCACCAGCTACAAAACAATTCCCTCTCCTAACATTATCAAACCTCTTATACAATGGACCTTTGGCAAGAAACATTTTGCCACTGATGACCCTCAGAAAACACAACAATTCTATGAGCTTATCCTTGTTGACACTCGCTCAATTGACATCACCCAACCTTCGACAAAGTTAACCCTGGTTTTATTCTTTTTTCCAAATGTATCATCCACAATGTTTTAAGCACTCAACAATGGAAAAATTCCTTCGAAGAAAGAAGTTTTTCCATATAATTTGGCCCATAAACCTTTGATTAGAATGACTATAGGATGGCCTGGTATCGGGCATTCCTTTACCATCCTGAGACCTATTCTTGGTTCTTTAATTTCCATGACAACTGTCCAAACACATTTCCTATATGGTCTTACTACTGGTGGACACGGTCTGGATGCAGCACGATTGTAAAAGCCCGACCCTAAATCATGTTTATTTATTTAGTTAAGTCATGTTATTAATTTTCTACATTTATTTATCACATTTAATCATCCCGGTTGGGAGACTTCATTTGGGGCTCCACTTCGCAATTCGAGTTTCATTTACCGAAAATTTTCTGGAAAATTGATAGTAGGCCATGATAATTATGATTTAAGTGATTAAATTATTTTTCATGACACCACAAGCATTTTAATCTCACGCTTTGGAAAAAAACCAAAAAACAAATTGTAAACGCGCCCGGTTTCAGCTCTTTTCCGAACCCGAGCCTGTTTAAGGCTGATTTTGGCCCAACGAGACTTGGGTATATTTGTTTAGCTAATTACCCTTAATTAGGCCTAATTTATACTTAGTAAAAGTAGCTTTTCGCACTTTAAATATCAACCAAGTTTTTTTTTACTTCATTTTCCACCAAGCAAATATCCAAGTCACTTTCTCTCTCTTCTTCTCTCCTCCTTCTCTCTACCCAAGGCTAGCAGGCCCCCCATCCCCTATTATGGTATTTTCTGGCCACTTTCTGGCTAACCTTTGGTGAGGATTGCAACCCCTAACAACCTTCCCCCATTGGCTACCATATTCCATCCTCAAAACCACCAAACATCATCTCCATCACCACTTTTTTTCAAGTTCAATCTAAATAGCTTTAATCTTGTTCTTTGGATTTATGGTTTTTGTTTCTTGTTTTGGTTGTTTTAATGATGGATCATGTTGTTTTGATTGAATTAAGAGTTATCTTGGTGATGGATCATGGTGGAGTTGAAGTTGGATTATGCTAGGGTTAGGGTTACTTTTTAATCGTGCTAGTTTAAGTTTGAAGTGAAGGATTTTGATTATTTTGTATTTGATTTTGCAATCCTTATCATGATAAATGATTATGGTAATGTTGCTATGGTTTGGGATGAATTAAAGAGTGATTTTAGTGGGTGGTTACATGAAGAAAAGATGAAATTAGGTGATTTAGGGCTGAAAAATAGACTCAAAATAGGGGTCTGTTTATGAATAATCTGGTATTGTTGGGGACATGGGAAAATTATGATTTTTGGTGTGAAGTTACCTCAATGAGTTAGCTTTCAATGGGCTCTAGAATTACTTAATTCTGAGTTGTATAGACAAAGTTATGGCCACTTTACTAAAGACTGTGCAGAATACATCGAAACTGGGAGTAGTTTTGAACAGTGGAATTTATGAAAAACCTGGCATTGATTGGCTCATTGAAAATTTGTGATTTTTTTTGTGTGGATAGATCAATGCGTTAGCTTTCACATTCTTTTTGAATCACCTTAATTCAAGTTCTGTGGAAAAGATTATGATCGTTTTGCTACGACTGCACAGATTGAACTAAAATTGTGTACGTATGTATTCTACCCTAATTTTAGGACTTTACTATGTGAATCATGCTTTGTGTCCTAAATAAAAGTTTTAGTGGACATTATGAGATTTTCATATTGGGGTTTTACATCTTATTTGGAGGTTAGGAGTGAAAGATATGGATTTTCTAATGCAGACCATCAAACGGTAATATGAGTGAATACAGAAATCGTAACATTTGGAAATATTTTCAGACGTTTCTATATAATTATGGGTATTACAAGGAAATTACAAAGTGTAGTGAGTTCAACAAGTATGATTATGTATAGAAGCTTACTTGGGTTGAAAACCTAGTTAAATAAGCATGAAAGTGAAATTGGGGAAGTGAGTAGACTAATGACTCAAAATCAGTGTCCATTGAACCAAGCCGGTGTTATTTGAGCTTTTATGAACCTCACAACACCTCTCCTGACATTAAGCCTTCTATTATCTATTTTAGAAGCATTACACTTTCCATTATCCATTTCGAAAATATCAGAAACCCATATTTTATTTATATCAATTAAGATCTTTTCATTATCACCTCAATCATTCTAATTTGGTCTATTTTGTTTCAGTTTGTTGTATTTCAAGTTCAATAACCCTAATTGATTTATTTTTCAAATCATTTTGTTGTAACTTATCCTATATTAAATTATTGGAATTGTGAAAGCTTTTTAATTAATCAATTCCTATTACAATGGTAGTAAATATTGTTTACTAAATGTATTTACCTATAATTACATTTCTTTAGCAGAATCAGGACCTAGTCTACCGCTTCCATTATGCATAAGTATTATCAAGTGAAATATCATTTTAAAGACTTCAGGTATGTCTACTGCCTGTATCTTTGGAAATCAAAGTTTACTTATCAAAGTATCATATTTGGTAAGTACATCAATGAATCAGTTGACATAGTGATTTATTAGTTAATTAGGGACCCTGTCAGTTATCATCTATACGGCATATGCCCTTCAGTTACCTGCGCGGCTTCAGGTCAGGTCCCCGATCGGCTTGGCAGGTATACACCTATCCATAGATCGTAACAGTATCAAGGGGTTTACTATCAGATAATAATTAGCAATGTAGTTTTATATTCATCTGATGTATCTCCTAAGGGCTAATGCTAAAACTCAAATTAAAAGTAAAAGCTTAAAACCAAGAGAGAATACAATCAAAAAAAAACCAATGAAAGTGGCACGTTAGGGGCTGGTTGTGAGGCAGCAACAACATGAGGTAGGAGCTGGGATTTAGAATCAAGGGATTCTAAATGATTAAGGAAAAGGAATCTGATGTATGTATGAAGGATTGAAAGAAAATCAAAGCTAGAATTCACTAAGCTCACGGTTTAAGCAAATGAATTCAGCTTGCTTCCCTTGAACCTGTGTAGATGTAGGATGAATAAAGAATAGTCTAAACCCGCACTTAGATACAGAAACACCACTAAGTTTGAGTTTAGGGCCCTTAACCTCAACTACGATACAGAAATACCACCTAATTAAGAGTTAAGACTTACTTGATCACCACCTTAATTGGCCTAATTAAGGATAAGCAAGTGAAGTGTTTGAAGAGAGAAAGCTAGAAGCTCTCAAACTGAAATTTCATTCAACATAAGTTATAAAGCTACCTTGCCGTGTGCTCCTCTTTTGTACATGCATACAAGCAAGCTAGCAAGCACAAACTTACCTATAGCTTTCCTTACTAGAAAAGAAAGGTACTAATTAGCCTAATACAACCGGTTTAGAGCTAATAAAGTACAAAGCAAGCTTAAGCTAATCTAAGCACATCCAAAGTATAAAGTAAAGCAATGCTAAGGTTTATTACATAGCAATTTACTCATACTTAAGCTTAAACACGCTGAAAGCTAGCTAGAAGGCAATTGGCCAACTGTAAAGTGAAGTTCCCTTTTCAGCTATCTAATAAGAAGCAAGAGACATGTTTGTTTACAGCTTGGTTCCCATTGGTTGCTTTTCTCAAGGTTTTCTCTTTTGCAGCTTGATAATTGGCCTTTTAGATGGATTGGGATGTGTGCCACTTAGTAATGGAAGGGAGGAAACCCTTTAGAGATTGATGGAGGTCCATCTTCAAGGTCTAATAATGTCTCAATGATCTAGAACAATCAAGAAATTAAGTCCAAAGTCACGGCCATAAGTCACTTGATGGAGAAAACACAAGGTGATGCACCCGGGTTCTCATCCAGATTTTCACCCGGTTTTTGTTATCTGATTACACAAGTTTAAAGCAAGTTTTGGTGCTCGTTTTTTGGGAGATTTTCAAGCTTAAGATCTTAGCTTTTAAGTCCAATTGGTTTCATATTATTTGGAGTTCAATTGGTTGCTTAAAACAGTTCATCTTTGACCTTGCCCGGATTGCACTATAAACTGCATAGTTTTGGAATTCTGGTTTGTTTAGGGGGAAAATGAAGTCCAAATGCTACGATTCAAGTTGGAGGGTAAACTAGACATCCTGAGGTTTCCATCCATGTAAGAAACATAGCAATTAGTTGGCATTTGATGTGTCAAGCATGCATGACAAGTTGAGGCAGAAATTGGCTGATTGACACCCGGTTACTTAGCCTAGTGGTTTTCCTCCTTCAAGGGGTTTCCTTAAGGTGAGTGCCTGCCTACTTGATCATTTTGAGCTGCTTGGTAAGCTTCCACCCAGCCACCCATGAGAGAGACACGTGGAGCAAGGGAAAAGCCTCCATTTGGCAAGCTCACACACGGCCACTCAAGCATGACATAGCAACCATGCATTCTTCAGCTCTTTTGAGGTGGCCAGCCATGTATCCTTACCTTCCTAGCTGGGAAATTGAGTCATTAACATTCTTTAATGCATAGGAAAAAGCTTAGGAAGATAAAATAGTGCTTTGTAACTTAAACTTTCAGCTTGTGTTTATTTTAAGCTAAACCGTGTACTAAGTAGTCTTAGGTATGCTTAATGACTTTCCTACTTTAGAAGGAAAGCCCTCTTATGTATTTTCAAGGCCATATAAAAGCCTTGTGTGTTCATTTAATGAGATAGAGTTGATTATTCAGTTAAGAGTAAAGACTTTGTGTCTTGTGATTTCCTTAAACACTTAACTTGCTTATCCTTAATTGTGGCCGATTAAGGTGGTGACCAAGTGAGTCTTAATCTTTGGTTAGGTGGTGTATCTTATCCTGATCCAAGATTGAGGGCCCTAAGCTAAGTGATTAGTGGTGTATCTTATCTAATCACCTAGCTTAGAACTATCCTAGTTTCATTAAACACACTTGACGTTCATAAGCTAGCTCTTGGTTTCTCTCATCTTAAACCGTGAGCTCCTTTAATGATCTTCTTAGTGTTCTTATTCCTACTTTCAATCCTCACTTTCATTACTCCTTTGCTTACTCTTTTCCACACATAATTAAGGCCAAAACAAGGTTCATTGCATCAGATTTCCATTTGAACTCAAAGCCATCTCAAACCGTGAAGTGAGGCACTTTCTAGGCGAGCTAGGCAGCAATTTAGCACGGTCCCCCCGTGCCATTAAGCACGGCTGTGCCTCCTTAGCCATTGGGTGTTTGCTTGATTTCTAGTGTCCTTGATGTGAGTTGACTTGGGTTGCTTCATTCCCTTGAGACTTACATCAATTTTGGTATCAGAGCAAGTTCAGATCCTTGCCTGAACCTCACGCCATTCCCAGTCTATCTCTGAAATCAGTTCAAACACAATCAAGCACAAACCGTTCATTCCTGCGATCACAATGAGTACTAGTATGTATGTGGAAGAAAAGTTCGAGGTCCTTTCCAAGCAAATGCAAGAAATGAGTGTGAGTAATCAAGAACTCAAAGCACAAAATGAGTACTTGAGGAAACAGCTTGGGAATAACATGAAACAAAAGCAAAAGCTTTAAGAGCCACCAAGCATTCGAATTGGGACGGCTTATGGCCATGAAGAGGAAGCTAGCAATGCGTTATCATTCTCTGAAGAGGATGTACCATTCGAAAGAACACCAAGAAGAACGCGGCCTACTTTCAACTCTAATGATTTCAAGGTTGAAATTCCTGAGTTTGAGGGTAAGCTAGATCCTGATGAGTTCATTGAATGGTTACAAACAGTGGAACGCATCTTTGAGTTTAAGGAGATTTCGGAGGATAAGAAAGTCAAGATAGTTGCTCTTAGACTAAGGAAATATGCCTCCTTATGGTGGACAAACCTTAATGCTAAGAGAACTAGGGAGAGGAAGAGCAAGATTGCTACTTGCGACAAGATGAAAGCCAAGATGAAGGCACGATTTTTGCCTTCCACGTATGTCCAAGATCAATACATGCTCTTTTACCATCTGAATCAAGGCAAAATGAGTGTTGAAGAATATACGCGTGAGTTTGAGAAACTCATGATCAAATGTGACATTCATGAGCCTGAAGAGCAGACGATGGTTCGTTACCTAGGAGGGCTTGATCCTAGGATAACCAACGTGGTTGAATTACAAGCTTACACCACCTTTGATGAAGTGTGTGCCCTAGCACATAAGGTGGAGCAACAAAGAAAGTTTAGGATGAATGTTCGTGTTTCTTTCAAGCCAAATTCAGTACTAAACCGTGGGCAACCCTTCAATAAGGGAAGTACCACACCTCAGCCTAAACCATCTACTCCTTTCCCAACCAATCCACAACAGAACTAAGCTCCTTAAAGGCCACTACTGAATCCCCTATGTCCAAACCCATACCCCATAAACCAGAGAAGGTGTTATAAGTGTCAAGGCTTAGGACATATTGCTTCTGATTGTCCTAGTCGCAAAGTGGTTACCTTAGCTAAGTGGGAAGCCATAGAGGGAGAATTTACCGAGGGGAAAGAAGAGGAAAAGGAAGAAGATGCTGAGGAGGATCATGAGGATGATCAGGAGGAGTTTGTGGAAAATGCAGATGAAGGTGAGATGCTAGTAATTCGAAGGGTATTGAGCAATCAACGAGTTGCTAAGGATGAACAACGTGAGAACATCTTTCACTGACGGTGTACAGTCCAAGGCAAAGTGTGCTCGTTAATCATCGATGGAGGAAGTTATGCTAACGTTGTTTCATTAAGCATGATTGAGAAACTGGACCTTCAGTCCACGGCACACCCACACCCATACAATATTCAATGGCTAAATCAAGGCAAGGGATTACAAGTTAACTCTCGTTGCTTGATTTCAGTCTCTCTTGGTAAGAACTACCAAGATGAACTTTGGTGTGATGTTATCCCCACGGATGCTTGCCATATTCTGTTAGGACAACCATGGTTGTATGACAGGAAGGTTATGTATAATTGTTATCTTAATACTTATTCTTTTACCAAAGATGGCAAGAAGATTATCCTAAATCCTATGTCACCATCCGAACTCCACAAAATAAAACCACAAAAAAGCAAAAATCAATCTGACTTGCTCTTGACATATGTTGAACCACTTTTAAAGGCTTCTCAACATGAGTTCAATGCCTTGAAAGAGTGGATATTGCAAGTACAAGATGAGCCAGAAACACCACTTCCATCCCCGAAACACCACTTCCATCCCATCCCATAGCCAAGGTCATATTGAATCAGTTTAGTCACCTATTTCCAGATGAGATACCTTCGGGTTTACCCCAAAGTGTGACATTCAACATCATATTGACCTTATCCCAGGATCCATTCTACCTAATAAGCCAGCCTATAGGACAAATCCCAAAGAAACTCAAGAGATTCAACGTCAAGTTGAAGAACTGATATTCAAGGGGTTGGTATGAGAATCCTTAAGTCCGTGTGCTGCTCCTGCTGTTTTGGTCTCGAAGAAGGATGGTAGTATGAGGATGTGTGTTGACAGTAGGGCCATAAACAAAATTACTATCAAGTATAGGTACCCTATACCTAGGCTTGAAGATATGTTGGATGAGTTACATGGCTCTAAGGTGTTTAGTAAGATTGATTTGAGGAGTGGTTATTATCAGATTCGTATTAGGGAGGGCGATGAGTGAAAAACTGCTTTCAAGACTAAAGGCAGATTATATGAGTGGTTAGTCATGCCTTTCGGTCTTTCCAATACCCCTAGTACGTTTATGAGATTGATGAATCAAGTATTCCGGCCATACTTAGGCAAGTTTGTGGTCGTTTACTTCGATGATATTTTGGTCTTTAGCAAGAATGTGCAAGAGCATCAAGATCACTTAACTCAGGTGATGCTCGTTCTTGAAAAGGAGAAATTGTTTGGAAACCTAAAGAAGTGTACCTTCTTTACCCATGAAGTTACCTTCTTAGGTTATATTGTTTCTGAAAATGGTATTAAGGCAGATGAAAGCAAGATTGAGGCTATTCGGACTTGGCCTGTTCCTAAGAGTATTCATGATGTTCGAAACTTTCATGGCTTGGCTTCTTTCTATAGGAGATTCATACGCAATTTCAGCACTATTTTAGCTCCTATGACTGAAGTTCTTAAGGGTTCCTCATTCACTTGGAATCCTAAAGCCCAAGCAGCCTTTGAAGAAGTGAAAGAGAGGCTAACTCAAGCACCGGTTTTAGCTCTACCGTGCTTTGAGAAAGTCTTTGAAGTTGAGTGCGATGCTTCTGGAGTTGGTATTGGAGGAATTCTTACTCAAGAAGGATGCCCTTTGGCCTTCTTCAGTAAGAAGTTATGTGATACCAGAAAGAGATATTCAACTTATGACAAGGAGTTCTATGCCATCGTTCGATGCCTAGAACATTGGAACCATTATTTGATTGCCAGTGAGTTTATTCTACACTCAGATCATGAGGCTTTGAAGTATATTCAAGGCCAACATAAGTTAAACTCACGCCATGCTAAATGGGTTGAGTTCCTGTAGTCCTTTCACTTTACCATCAAGCATAAGTCCGGCAAGCTGAATCAAGGCACCGATGCCCTTTCTCGGCGTTATCTATTGTTGTTCCAGTTAGATGCTTGTATCCTTGGATTTAAGCATCTAAAGGCTTTATACCAGGATGATGAAGATTTTGGGGTGTTATACTCTGAGTGTGCTAAACATCCCAAAGGGGATTTCTTAATTCAAGAAGAGTTTCTCTTTAAAGGTACTCGGTTATGTGTCCCCAAATGCAGCACTCGTGAGTTGTTGGTTCGAGAAGTCCTTGTTGGTTGTTTAGCTGGTCATTTTGGTGAAGATAAGACCCTAACCATGCTTAGGGAACATTATTATTGGCCAGGCATAGAGAAAGACATTCAAGACATCATTAGAAGATGCAGTACATGTCAGATCGTGAAGACTCATTTGCTCCCCCAGGGGTTGTACACGCCACTTCCTATTCCTACGTTGTTATGGGTAGACGTTAGTATGGATTTCATACTTGGTTTACCAAAGACACAAAGGAATAAAGATTCTATCTTTGTGGTTGTGGATCGATTTTCAAAGATGGCTCATTTTATTCCCTGCAATAAGACTAATGATGCTACTCATGTTGCTGAGCTCTATTTCAAAGAGGTGATGAGATTACATGGAATTCCTCGTTCCATCGTCTCAGATCGAGATACCAGATTTTTAAGTCACTTTTGGATTACTCTGTGGAAAAAACTAGGTACTAAACTCAAGTACAGTACCACTTGCCATCCCTAGATAGATGGGCAAACGGAGGTGACTAATCGAACTCTTGGTACCTTATTAAGAGTTTTGATTAAGCACCAAGCTAAAGCATGGGATCTGTTACTTCCACCCGCTGAGTTTGCATACAACAAGACTCAAAGCAAGGCTACTGGTCTATTACCCTTTAAGGTGGTCTATGAGACTGATCCCCTAAGTCCACTTGATCTTATTCCTCGACTGTTAGATCAAAAACCAAGTGCGGATGCCGCAGCTAGAGTGGAAGAAATCCAGAAGTTGCATGAGTTAGTAAAGGCCAAGATCGAGAAAACTACACTCTCATACACGGCCCAAGCTAACAAGCATAAAAGAGAGAAGCTTTTTAAGCCAGGTGATTTGGTCTGGATACATCTACGCAAAGAACATTTTCCTTCCAAAAGGAAAACTAAGCTGATGCCACGAGCAGATGGTCCATTCGAGATTTTGGAGAAGATTAATGATAATGCTTATAAGGTGGAGTTACCAGGAGATTATGGAGTATCAGCTACATTTAACGTTGCTGATTTAAGCCCTTATGAAGCAGATGACTACCTTTCTGATTTAAGGATCAAATCTTTCCAACAAGGGGAGAATGATGGAGGTCCATCCTCAAGGTCTAATAATGTCACAATGATCCAGAACAATCAAGAAATCAAGTCCAAAGTCACGGCCATAAGTCACTTGATGGAGAAAACACAAGGTGATGCACCCGGGTTCTCATCCAGATTTTCACTCGGTTTTTGTTATCTGATTACACAGGTTTAAAGCACGTTTTGGTGCTCATTTTTTGGGAGATTTTCAAGCGCAAGATCTTAGCTTTTAAGTCCAATTGGTTTCATATTATTTGGAGTTCAATTGGTTGCTTAAAACAGCTCATCTTTTGACCCTGTCCGGATTGCACTACAAACTGCACGGTTTTGGAATTCTGGTTTGTTCAGGAGGCAAATGAAGTCCAATTGCTGTGATTCAAGTTGGAGGGTAAACTAGACATCTTTAGGTTTCCATCCATGCAAGAAATGTAGTAATTAGTCAACATTTGATGTGTCAAACATGCATGACAATCTGAGGCAGAAACCGGCTGATTGACACCCGGTTACTTAGCCTAGTAGTTTTCCTCCTTCAAGGGGTTTTCTTAAGGTGCAAGCTTGCCTACCAGGTCAAATTGAGCTGCTTGGTAAGCTGCCACCCAGCCACCCATGAGAGAGACACGTGGAGCAAGGGAAAAGCCTCCATTTGGCAAGCTCACACACGGCCACTCAAGCATGACATAGCAACCATGCATTCTTCAGCACTTTTGAGGTGGCCAGCCACGTATCCTTACGTTCCTAGCTGGTAAATTGGATCATTAATATTCCTTAATGCATAGGAAAGAGCTTAGGAAGATAAAATAGTGCTTTGTAACTTAAACTTTCAGCTTGTGTTTGTTTTAGGCTAAATCGTGTACTAAGTAGTCTTAGGTATGCTTAATGACTTTCCTACTTTAGAAGGAAATCCCTCTTATGTATTTTCAAGGCCATATAAAAGCCTTGTGTGTTCATTTAATGAGATAGAGTTGATTATTTAGTTGAGAGCAAAGACTTTGTGTCTTGTGATTTCCTTAAACACTTAACTTGCTTATCTTTAATTGTGGCTGATTAAGGTGGTCACCAAGTGAGTCTTAATCTTTGGTTAGGTGGTGTATCTTATCCTGATCCAAGATTAAGGGCCCTAAGCTAAGTGATTAGTGGTGTATCTTATCTAATCACCTAGCTTAGAACTATCCTAGTTTCATTAAACACACTTGAAGTTCACAAGCTAGCTCTAGGTTTCTCTCCTCTTAAACCGTGAGCTCCTTTAATGATCTTCTTAGTGTTCTTATTCCTACTTTCATTCCTCACTTTCATTACTCCTTTGCTTACTCTTTTCCACACATAATCAAGGCCAAAACAAGGTTCATTGCATCAGATTTCCATTTGAACTCAAAGCCATCTCAAACCGTGAAGTGAGGCACTTTCTAGGCAAGCTAGGCAGCAATTTAGCACGGTCCCCCCGTACCGTTAAGCACGGCCGTGCCTCCTTGGCCATTGGGTGTTTGCTTGATTTTTAGTGTCCTTGATGTGAGTTGACTTGGGTTGCTTCATTCCCTTAAGACTTACATCAGAGATGGTAAACTTCATCCGTGTTGCTGTACTGTGCAAACGAGCAGTTTCTGGCCTGTTTTGTAACGAAATTAAACCCCAGCAAAAGTGTGTATGATTTTGTTTTCAGGCCATGGGGAGAAACCTTAGGATGTCTATAAACCCCCCATCAAAGAAATCAACTTTAAACAATGTTTAAGTTGGCTAATTCTACTCAAACTTCTAACCGTGCAGTTTTGAGTGCAAACTGACCGGTTTTACAAAACTTCTTGATCTCTCATCCTATGGTGTGTACAATTGAATACAAACATTGGACCTGATTGTTAACATCATAAGCATCCTAGAAATGTAAAAATCCAATGCTTAAACTAAAATGTA
Organism: Carnegiea gigantea; assembly: GCA_029747015.1. Taxonomy (NCBI): domain Eukaryota; kingdom Viridiplantae; phylum Streptophyta; class Magnoliopsida; order Caryophyllales; family Cactaceae; genus Carnegiea; species Carnegiea gigantea. The sequence continues at coordinate 16,210 of JAKOGI010002850.1, forward strand.
GCTTAAGAAATAAGATGAACAAAACCGAGTACATTCTGGTCCTGTTGGGCAGTTTGGACACCTTGGGTTTATTTGCTATTTTGAATGGGTAAATGAAGTCCAAATGGGATGAAACTTGTTTTGATGCAAAGCTGACTTCCTGAACTTCAATCCCAATGAAAAATATTACACTTAAACCTCAAGGAGGCTTAAGTAATTAAGCTCTCAAAACAAGTTGAATACTAAAATTAAACCCGTGACCTGCAGTTTTCATACTTAAACAAAATTTAGATGAATTATTCATCCTTTAGGCAGCAAAATAAAATTACCTAATTGGTTTGCTTCTTTGAAGTCCAGGGGCATGGAGGTGTCTCCATCATCCTCCCCTTATTGAAAAAGATTTGTCCACAAATTAATTTAAGTTATTGCCTCCATTGTGAATCAAGTTTAGCTGAAATAAAATCAACCATGCAATAAGTCCCTCTTGTTCTTGGAGGCTCTTATCCTTGCATTCCCCTTGCTGATTTGAGTGGTGTATGTGGGGGACTCCTTGAACATGCTTTGAACCATTTCCTCACATGTTCTTAATTCAGAATTAGGAGCTTCTAGTAATGGTTTTGGAATGAATTGACAGAAGTTTTGTTGAGTGTTTGGGATATAGGTGGAGTGGGTGAAAGGTTTGGTGGTTCACCAAAAGAAATGAAAAGAAGGCTATGATGTTCCTGGCCTTTTGGTGGATGGTGGGTGTCTAAGGTGAGCATTTCACCTTCATCTACCTCTGCCATTATTTCCTCAAAATCATCTCCATTTTTTTCTTCAATTTCCTTCTCTAACTCAACCTCCTTTATTGCCTTCCATTCAGCCAAGGTAACATACCTTCGATTTGTATAATCTGATGCTAAGTGAACCAAGCCTTGGCACTTAAAACATCTTTGAACTCCTTTAGGAAGGGGTTTTGGTGTGGGTTATGGAGGTAGGCCTTTTTGTGGAGTTTGGCTCTTTTGTGCAGTAGGGGAAATGGGTGCCATGGGTTTAGGGGTGAAAGATGAACTCCCCTTATTCACAGTTCGGTCATATGGTGAGGGCTTTGGATTTTCTTGTCTTGGGAGCTATCTATTCCTCTTTTGCTGCTCAACCTTGTGACCTAGCACACATACCTCATCAAATGAAGTATGAGGTTGCAATTCAACAACATTAGAATACTTACGATCAAGTCCTCTCAAGTATCTAACAATTGTTTGTTCTTCTGGTTCTTGTAAATCACACTTGATTACAAGCTTTTCAAACTCACGAGTGTATTCTTCTACACTCAGATTGCCTTGCTTCAAATGATAGAGTTGAGAGTAGCAATCTTGAACATGGGTAGAAGGAAGAAACCGAGCCTTAAGCTTAGATTTCATCTTCTCCCAAGTTCTAATTTTGGACTTCCTTTCTCTTACTCTTTTGGCACACAAGTTCGTCCACCAGAGAGAAGCATATTTTCGAAGCCTTAGAGCAACTAGCTTCACCTTCTTGTCTTCTGGGATGTACTTGTACTCAAAATCTCTCTCAACAGTATGTAACCAATCAAGGAACTCTTCAGGATCAAGCTTGCCTTTAAATTCAGGAACTTCCACTTTGAAGTCATTTGAACTAGCTTGAAACCGTGGCTCCTCTCTTATCATTCTTGTTGATTCCTCTTCACTTGATGATTTAACATCATGGCTAAAGACTTGTTCATGCATTCTAGGTTCAAATTGAAAGGTTTCTTCATTCAGCTTTTGCTTTTACTTTAAAACCGAACCCAATTACTTTTCAAGTACTCATTGTGTGCTTGAGTTTTTTGATTCTTTTATGCATCCTCTTGAATCCTCTTGGACAGAAACTCATTTTGTTTCATCAAGGCTTCAAATCTCTCTTCTAAGGTCATGCTTGTAGCACTCATGCTTGAATTTGGTTGCCAGAACAAGTGAATCAACTCGGACTATAGTGGCACAGTTGTGCTTATAAGGCACGGGGTGGCCGTGCCACTTCTCTGCCTTGCACGGCTGAAAATAGCCGGTTGTGAGGTTTGTGTTTGGGAATGTGTTTGGGTGGCTTTTTAGAAGTGTGAGGGATGTACTAGGCCTAGGAGAAGCCAAGCTCTGATACCAAAGATGTATCTCCTAAGGGCTAATGCTAAAACTCAAATTAAGAGTTAAAGCTTAAAACGAAGAGAGAATACAATCAAAGAAAAAACCAATGAGAGTGGCACGTTAGGGGCTGGTTGTGAGGCAGCAACAATGTGAGGTAGTAGATGGGATTTAGAATCAAGGGATTCTAAATGATTAAGCAAAAGGAATTTGATCTATGTATAAAGGATTGAAAGAAAATCAAAGCTAGAATTCACTAAGCTCACGGTTTAAGCAAATGAATTCAGCTTGCTTTCGTTGAACCCGTGTAGATGTAGGATAAATAAAGGATAGTCTAAACCCTCACTTAGATACAGAAACACCAATAAGTTTGAGTTTAGGGCCCTTAATCTCAATTAGGATACAGAAACAGCGCCTAATTAAGAGTTAAGACTTACTTGATCACCACCTCAATCGGCCTAATTAAGGATAAGCAAGTGAAGTGTTTGAAGAGAGAAAGCTAGAAGCTCTCAAACTGAAATTTCATTCAACATAAGTTATGAAGCTGCCCTGGCCGTGTGCTCCTCTTTTGTACATGCATACAAGCAAGCTAGCAAGCACACACTTGCCTATAGCTTTCCTTACTAGAAAGGAAAGGTATTAATTAGCCTAATACAACCGGTTTAGAGCGAATTGAGTACAAAGCAAGCTTAAGCTAATCTAAATACATCCAAAGCATAAAGTAAACCAATGCTAACGTTTATTACATAGTAATCTACGCATACTTAAGCTTAAACATGCTGAAAGCTAGCTAGAAGGCAATTGGCCAGCCGTAAAGTGAAGTTCCCTTTTTGGTTATCCAATAAGAAGCAAGAGATATGTTTGTTTGCAGCTTGGTTCCCATTGGTTGCTCTTCTCAAGGTTTTCTCTTTTGCAGCTTGATCATTGGCCTTCTAGATGGATTGGGATGTGTGCCACTCAGCATTAGAAGCGAGGAAACCCTTTGGAGAGGGTAAACTTCATCCGTGCTGCTGTACTGTGCAAACGGGCAGTTTCTGGCCGGTGTTACAACAAAATTAAACCCTAGCAAAAGTGTGTATGATTTTGTTTTCAGGCCATGGGGGGAAATCTTAAGATGTCTACAAACCCCCCATCCAAGAAATCAAGGTTAAACAATGTTTAAGTAGGTTAATTCTACCCAAACTTCTAACCATGCAGTTTTGAGTGTAAACTGACCGGTTTTACAAAACTTCTTGATCTCCCGTTCTATGGTGTGTATGATTGAATACAAACACTTGGACCTGATTGTTAACATCATAAGCATCCTAGAAATGTAAAAATCCAAGGCTTAAACCTAAAAGTAGCTTAAGAAATAAGATGAACAAAACCGGGTACATTCTGGTCCTACTGGGCAGTTTGGACACCATGGGTCTATTTGCTATTTTGAATGGGTAAATGAAGTCCTAATGGGATGAAACTTGTTTTGATGCAAAGCTGACTTCCTGAACTTCAATCTTAATGAAAAATATTAAACTTAAACCTCAATGAGGCTTAAGTAATTAAGCTCTCAAAAATGGGTTGACTGCTAAAATTAAACCCATGACCTGCAGTTTTCATACTTAAACAAAATTTGGATGAATTATTCATCCTTTAGGTAGCAAAATAAAATTGCCTAATTGATTTTCTTCTTTTAAATCTAAGGGCATGGAGGGATCTCCATCATCATCTCATTCCCTGTTTTGACCTTAAATGAATTGCAAAGCGGGCCTAATTAGTGTTTCAATGATCATTTAACAATTCAGGAATGCATGTACTGAGCTTCAGCTCACAGTTTGAAATATTTTTCATGTTTTGTTTTAGGCAAATGCTCTGAGAATTTTCATTATGCTAGCAAGGTAGTGGAAGACAATAAGTTGAGCAAGGAAATCTGTATGAATCAGCGGTGATACAGTATATGCATACAAGCTGTATTTTGAATTCTTCGGTGTATGAGAGAATGTAGATTACATGGTGAATTATCTTACTATGGTTTATAAACCTCACATTGGTTAACACTTGATTATAAATGGATGATCATGTGTGCATGTGTATGGTTGAGGTTATGCTTAACTATGTTATTCTAAGACAAATACTTCAAGCCTTATCCTTTGGGACGGCGGTAGCATCCCTATCATTGGATTTATCAGATTACAATTGAGTGCTTTATTAAGGAAAATATAAATAGTGAAACATGTTTAATTTAGGGCGTTACAGATTGGGTATCGAGCCAAGTTGAGATTTTCTTTATGGGATAAAGAGTATGGAGTTAAGATACTGAGAAATTGGTTAGTGAGGACTGAGGATTATTATGATATCCTTAGAGATTTGTGGCACTGGTAATGTCTGCTTATCTCACACATATTCTACTTGTATATTCTTCTTTGTCAGATGGATTCATATAAAGTATATATAGTTTGATCTCAAGCAGCAGATTTGATGGAGATTTTGAACAACAGGTTAAAGATGTTCCAGTGCATTTAGTATGTATGGCCATATAAGCCACCCATCTGGATGGTACGTCATCCTTTAGCTGGAATTGTTTATTTTTGGGATGTAAATCCTTGTACTCCGGGCGTATGGCCCGTAGAGTTTTGATCTCCGATGTGTAGCCATTGTGCTTGATTTGATATCCTGTTATACTTCTATTCAATGCAAGGGATATGACGTAAGGCTTTAAGCCTGAAAAATGGCCAATTTGTAGGTGAAACTTTGTCCGTTTCGCCCCAGAAATTTTAGAATCACTAACACTCATAGCCCTAGGGTTGGGGGTTGTTACAGATGTGTCCTATGACTCATTTTGAGGTTAAATGCATAGGAAAAATCAAATATGGGCAGAATATACAAGTTTAATCAACTTAATAGTTTTGATCATTGCACAAGGACTGAGTTTGAGGTAACTTTTGTCCATGGTTACTATGATTTACACAAGGATTTTCCATCCTGACTTTAAGTTTTAGGAGTTGTCATTCATATGAAACAGGTTTCAAGTGGATTAGAGGTCATTTGGTTCTTCAAAACTGTTAGACAAGTCAAGGTCTGTAAATTGCACAAAATCTTAATGCATAAGGTCTGAATTTAGTCCAGTTGCAACCTATGCATTCCATTAGATAGAGATGTTTTAGTTATTCTATGTCAAAGTACAAAAAATAAGCTTTCTAATGACCCATATTGCAGCACATTTGAAGACCAGTGGTTAATGAAATTTAGCCTAAAAGTCTGATGGTACAGACTGTTCAAGTCAGTGGATACATATAACTTTTGGCTTATATTTCCCCATATTATGGGTGTCATTTTGTGCATTTCTTGTATCCAAGTGGCAATTACTTCAATATGCTTCATTGATTACAGATGTTTTCTTCTGTAACTCACGAATTTCACCTAAGTGAGCTATATAGGGGTTCTTGATGTAATATCCCCTGAATTATAGGATTTTAGAGAGGCTTGTTCTATGGTACATAAGTTCTGAAACCATTAACTATCGATGATTCCATAAAAGAGAAACCAAGGACACATTAGAGAGACATTTTGCTTCAATCTATTGCAATTCAAGACTTGCTTAAATTGCCCAAACTCTTGCAAGCAGTCCATTGATTCCACCTCCATTTGTGAAGTAGACATTACTCTGGAAAATATTTCACTGCACCTTCTGATAACATACCATCTACCATTGTCGTTATTGGATTATCAACTATTAGATACTCCTCACTTTGACCAGGGGCTTCATCTTTTTGTCTTTATGGCATCTCCCCATCAAGTTGCATTATCATTCACTCTCATGTTATGTCTTCATCAGTTCTTGTCACCTTTTCCTATTTTTAAGAGCCCAATTACTACTAGTAGCTGGTTTATAATTGGGATGCACCCATGTCAATAGATGATAATTTTGTAGCACGCCTGAATAGAAGGTAGACCTTAACTACACTTTGTATAGGGGTTGATTGTTGTCTAACTTATGGAATCCATTGATAAGGGAAACACGATGTGTCTATCCTTTTTGGCTGATTCAACCTCAGTTTCCTATTGAAGATTGCTTTCATAAAGCTTAAGTTCGACAATCAAAATCTTTGTCATGCATTTGGGCTGCATCAGTGAGAAATTTTGATGGGTTACTGCCCCTTTGAAAAATATCTTCAACTGATTCATACTAAAGGACTCTAGAGTGGAAAGTATAACCCAGTGGAGCCTGAAGAATCGATTCGAGGAATGGAGAAAATCTTCACTGTAGTGGAGGCTCCAGAGGAGAATAGGTGAACTTTAAAACATTTTATCTAACAGGTAAAACCGATATTTGGTGAAACACTTTTACGAATAGGCTCTTAGGGCATGACTTCATCTGGAGCCCATTTGTGAAAGAACTAACTACACCGCTTCGGATTGCTAAGTGGGAACTAACAAATGAACATGGTGTGGTAGCCTAGAGCACCTCATCGTTGCTTGCTCCCGAAGACTGAAGGCTGTAGACAAGGGCTCCTACCCCCAAGGCCTGCAGCTGTAGGAAGGTCGTAGGTGTTGAGCAAGAAAGATACTGCCACCTCTGGTGCAGTAGTTACTGGAACTCTCCTTTAATTTTGAAACCATTTTATGTATTGATTGATTCAGTTGCCACTCATTCATTTATATTCACACGAGCTGCCATGCAAGTGAACCTTGAGAATAAGAAGGCAGAAACCAATTATAGAATCAAGCTGTCCAACGACTTTAGAGTTAAGTGTTCTACATCTCATAAATTTGTTTTAATTACTATTGGTGAGATAGTTTCCCCTGAAGTTCTGATTCAAATTGACTCGTTAGACTTTGATATCATTTTGGAAATGATCTGGTTGTGTACTTCTAGGGTCAAGGTAGGTTGTGGCCCTAAGGTTATTTCAAGAGATGAATAAGGAGAGAAATATATCTTATGGTCAAAGAGAGGAAAAACCTTGTCCTTTAAATTCTTTTAAGAAAACCAATGAGCTCTTATGTTAAGGATATATCATGTATTAGTGTTACGCTAGTAACATTCAACCGAAGGAAGAAAAAGCAGAAGATATCCCTATAGCTTGTGAACTTAGAGATGTTTTCCTAAAAAGTTATCGGGACTGCTTCGCAAAGAGAAATTAATGTTGAGATTGAATTAATCCCTGATGCTCAACCTATCTCCAAAATCCCATATCGTATGGCCCCAATTGAGCTTAAAGAACTGAAGATTTTGTTAGAGAAGTCATTACAGAAGGGAATTATCATACCACGCGTGTCACCATGGGTTGCCCCAATTCTATTTGTAAAGAAGAAGAATGGAACCTGGAGGTTATGTATTCATTACAGAGAGCTGAACAAGATCACCATCAAAAACACATACCCATCGCCCCAAGTAGATGACTTATTTGATCAACTGCAGGGAGCAGGAGTTTGATCTAAGATTAATTTGAGGTCAAGGTACCATTAACTTAGGATTATACTTGAAGGCATTTCCAAAACCACACTAAGGATAATGTTTAGATCACTATGAATTCATTGTGATGCCTTTTAGCCTAATCAATGGCCCTGCGGCCTTTATGGATCTTATGAATATGTTTTCATGCCCTATTTAGATAAGTTTGTGGTAATGTTTATAAAAAGACATCTTAAATTACTCCAAGGATAGAGATAAGCATATTGTTCATTTGAGATAGTGTTGCAGACCTTGAAGGGACATCAATTACATAACAACTACAAAAAGCATGAGTACTGATTAGAAGCAATGGTATTTATGGAGCATATGGCTTCAAAGCAAGAGATTAAGGTTGATTTGCGCAAGCTGAAAGCGGTTACAAAGTGCCCAACACCCACCAATGCACTAAGCCTAGAAACTGTTTGAGTTTAGCATGGACTTATCAAGTTCAGAAAGGATTTGACAAATATTGTCTTCCCTGACCAATTTGTCGAAGCAAGCTACCAAGTTAGCAAGAAGATAAAGTGGTGGCTTATACCTTCTAACAGCTCAAGTCTTATGAGAAGAATTACCCTACCCATTTCTCTAGTTTTTGCATTGATAATTTCGAGACATTACTTATATAAGGTACCATGTAAGAATCAATACTGATCATCAAAGCTTCAAGTACATCTTCATGCAGAAGAAGCTCCATCAGTTGTGGTGGATCCAATGTCAACCAAGAAAGGGAAATGTTATGACAGACGCCCTAAATAGGAAGGTATAACATACCTTGAACACTGTAGTGATTATGAAACTGAATCTCTTGAGAGAGCTTGACGTCTTGGACATTCAATTAGTGTTGAACAGGAAGGTGAATGTTCAATTGTCGATGCTTACCTTACAACCCTTTCTGATGGAGGAAATTAATGTGAATCAGGATAGTGATCCTGAGCTCCAATGAATAAAGCAACATCTTGAGAAAGGGATTTAATTTCAATGGACTTTATCATGGATTCCCTCTAAGATAGTGTATGTCCGAGATTAGAGATTTCAAGCCTGTTATGGCAAGCACTTCAAAGAGCCTTTAGAACTAAATTGAACTTTTACAGTTCTTATCATCCTGAAACAGATGAGCAAGCATCTAAAAATATCAATGGATCAACTCTTCTATGTTGGAACCTGTAGTGCTTCATGACCTACGACCAACATTTGCATTTGCAGAAAGTATGCAACTCTTAGTGGTCAATGTTGTGATAGCACTAGTAGAGAATCCTTCATTAAACATCAAGACATAATGACGACAGACATTGACAACAAATCATCTTATAGGTCATGAAGATCTTCTCCAGCGTTTAATAAGGTGACACATGTCAGAAGATTCCTAAAAATAGCCTATTGATAGCGATAGAAATGCCATGTTGATGAAAGAAGGAGATTCCTGGACTTTCATGTATATAACAAGGTTCTTCAAAAAGTTCCATCAATTAAGGGTGTAAGGAGGTTGAACTACAAACTAAATTACGGTCAAGATGTTTTAGACCATGTCAGTTTATTGAAAGGCCGAATTGCATAGCTTGTCTACTAGGTCTGCCTATATAGCTCAAACACGTGCACGACGTGTTTCTTGCCTCACAACTCAAGCAGCACATTTCATATCCTAATCACACAATCATAAGCAAACCTATTGCGGTCATTGCGGGTCTTGTGCTTCAAGAGCACCCAGTCCAGATATTAAATCCCAGGGTTCAGCAGTTAAGCATCAAGCAGATATCTCTAACCAAATTACTTTGGACAAAGTATACTTCTTCAGAAGCTACTTGAGAATCTGATGAAGAAGTAAAAGCCGAGTACCCATATCTAGTTAAGATAACCTTGCATGTGTTAACAAAGTTCATAAGTTTCGAGGATAAAACTATTTAAGGGGGGAAGGCTATAATAGCCCGACCCTAAATCATGTTGATTTAATTAATTAAGTCATGTTATTAATTTTTCATATTTATTTATCTCATTTAATCATCCCGGTTGGGAGAATTCATTTGGGGCTCCACTTTGCAATTCGAGTTTCATTTACCCAAAATTTTCAGGAAAATTGATAGTAGGCCTCGATAATTATGATTTAAGTGATTAAATTATTTTTCATGACACCACAAGCATTTTAATCTCGCGCTTCAGGAAAAAAAAATTAAAAAAAAATTTGCAAAGCACCCGATTTCAGCTCTTTTCTGAACCCGAGCCCGTTTAAGGCCGATTTCGGCCCCAGGAGACTTGGGTACATTTGTTTAGCTAATTACCCTTGATTAGGCCTAATTTATACTTAGTAAAAAGCAGCTTTTAGCACTTTAAATATCAACCAAGTTTTTTTTTACTTCATTTTCCACCAAGCAAATATTCAAGTCACTTTCTCTCTCTTCTTCTCTCCTCCTTCTCTCTACCCAAGGCCAGCAGGCCCCCCAGCCCTATTGTGGTGCTTTCCGACCACTTTCCGGCTAGCCTCTGGTGAGGATTGCATCTCTCAACAACGTCCCTCCATTGGCTACCATCTTTCATCCTCAAAATCACCAAACATCATCTCCATCACCACTTTTTTTCAAGTTCAAAGTAAGTAGCTTTAATGTTGTTCTTTGGATTTATGGTTTTTGCTTCTTGTTTTTGCTGTTTTAATGATGGATCATGCTGCTTTGATTGAATTAAGAGTTATCTTAGTGATGGATCATGGTGGACTTGAAGTTGGATTATGCTAGAGTTAGGGTTACTTCTTAATCATGCTAGTTTAAGTTTGAAGTGATGGATTTGGATTATTTTGTATTTGATTTTGCAATCCGTATCATTATAAATGATTATGGTAATGTTGCTGTGGTTTTGGATGAATTAAAGAGTGATTTTAGCGGGTGGTTACATGAAGAAAAGATGAAACTAGGTGATTTAGGGCTGGAAAACAGACCCAAAACAGGGGTTTGTTTATGAATAAACTAGTATTTCGTGGGACATAGGAAAATTATGATTTTTGGTGTGAAGATACCGCAATGAGTTAGATTTCAACGGGCTCTAGAAAATTGGTGATTTTTGGTGTGTGGATATGTCAATGAGTTAGCTTTCACATGCTTTTTGAATTGCCTTAATCCGAGTTCTGTGGAAAACGTTATGGTCGTTTTGCTACGACTGCGCAGATTGAACTGAAATTGCACACGTCTGTGTTCTACCCTAATTTTGGGGACCTTACTATGTGAATCATGCTTTCTGTCCCAAATAAATGTTTTAGTGGCCATTATAAGCTTTTCATTGGGGTTTTACATCTTATTTGGAGGTCAGGAGTGAAGAATATAGATTTTCTAATGTAGACCATCAAACGGCAATATGAGTGAATACAGAAATCATGACATTTGAAAATATTTTCAGAAGTTTCTATATAATTATGGGTATTGCAAGGAAATTACAAAGTGTAGTGAGTTCAATAAGTGTGATTACGTATAGATGCTTACTTGGGTTGAAAGCCAAGTTAAATGAGTATGAAAATGAAATTTGGGAAGTGAGTAGAGTAATGACTCAAAATCAGTGTCCATCAAACTAAGCTGGTGTTATTTGAGCTTTTATGAACCTCACAACACCTCTCCTGACATTAATCCTTCTATTATCCATTTCGGAAGCATTACACTTTCCATTATCCATTTCGGAAATATCAGAAACCCATATTTCATTTATATCAATTAAGATCTTTTCATTATCACCTCAATCATTCCAATTTGGTCTATTTTGTTTCAGTTTGTTGTATTTCAAGTTCAATAACCCTAATTGATTTATTTTTCAAATCATTTTGTTATAACTTATCTTATATTGAATTATTAGAATTATGGAAGCTTTTTAATTAATCAATTTCCATTACAATTGGAGTAAATATTGTTTACTAACTGCATTTATCGATAATTACATTTCTTTAGCAGAATCGGGGCATAGTCTATCGTTTTCATTGTGCATAAGTATTATCAAGGGAAATATCATTTTAAAGAGTTCAGGTACGGCCATTGCCTGTATCTTTAGAAATCAGAGTTCATTTATCAAAGTATCACATTTGGTAACTATATCAATGAATCAGTTGACACAGTGATTTATAAGTTAATTAGGGACCCCGTCAGTTATCATCTGTAGGGCATTCGCCCTTCAGTTACCCGCGCAACTTCAAGCCAGATCCCCAATCGGCTTGGCAGGTGTATACCTATCCATAGATGATGTAAGTCTCAAGGGTAGGAACAACCCAAGCTAACTTACAACAGGAACACAACCAAAACAAGTGGGAAACTCTCGAACCAGGGGTGGCACGGTCATGCTTCAAGGCACGGGGGCACCGTGCCAACTTGCTGCCTAAGCACGTCTAGTTTGTGATTTTCACGGTTTTTGAAATGGCTTTTGTGTTTGGGCTCAAAACTGAATCAAAGCAAGAATTCTTGGCCTTGATTAAGCTTGAAATGAATATAAAAAGAAAAAGAGAAGAGAGGAATGAAGTTCACTGATTAGAACATGAAAAAGGAGAGCTTTGGTTTAAGGAACCCAAAGCTAACTTCATGAACTTTAGGTGAATTCAATGGAATCTGGATAGTTCTAAGCCTTGTGATTAGATAAGATACACCACTAATCACTTAGCTTAGGGCCCTTAATCTTGGATTAGGATAAGATACACCACCTAACCAAACATCAAGACTCACTTGGTCACCACCTTAATCGGCCACAATTAAGGATAAGCAAGTTAAGTGTTTAAGAAATCACAAGACACAAAGTCTTTGCTCTCAACTTTAATACTCAAAACTTCTTGTTTTTACAAAAGAGCAGCCAAGGCACTTATATAGCCTTGTGATTACATGAAAAGAGCTTTCCTTCTAGGCAAGGAGAGTCATTAAACTAATCCTATGCTTAGTAATACACGGTTTAAGCTAAAACATACATAAGCTGAAAGTTTAAGCTACAAAACACAAGATTTCCTTCTTAAACTCTTTCCTAAGTATTAAGAAACCTTGTTGACTCAATTTCCCTTCAAGGAAGGTAAGAGAGCATGCTGCCACCTCAAAAGGACTGAAAATTGCATGTGTGCCATGTCATGCTTGAGTGGTCGAATGAGAGCTTGCAAAATGGTGGCGTTTCACTAGCTCCACGTGTCTCTCTCTCAAGTAGCTGAGTGGTGCTTAATCAAGCAGCTCAAAATGACCTGCTTGGCAGCTCAAAATGACCTGCTTGGCAGCCTTCCACCTTAAGCAAACCCCTTGAAGGAGGAAAACCACCAGGCTAAGCAACCGGGTGTCAAGCAGCCGGTTTCTTCCTCCACTTGCAACGCATGTTTGACACCTCAAATGATGACTAATTGCTACGTTTCTTACATGGTTGGAAACCTCAAGATGTCTAGTTTACCCTCCAATTGGAATCGTAGCATTTGGACGTCATTTGCCCCTTGAATGAGCCTGATTCCCCAAACCGTGCAGATTAGACTCCAAAACAGCACAGGTTTACTAATTAGCTTAATTCATTAACCAATTGAACTCCAAATCTGGTAATTCCAATTGGACATGAAATCTAAGATCTTGGGGACCCAAAATATGTAAAAATACAAGATTTAAGCTAAACTACATCATAAGAAAAAAAAAGAACAAAACCGGGTTCATCCTGGCCCTACTGGGAAGTTTTGACACCTTGGGTTTAATTGCTGATTTGAACGACCAAATGAAGTCCAAATCGGATGAAACTTGATTTGTTGGAAAGCTAACATCTTGATCTTCAAATCCATCAAAAAATATTAGACGTAAACCCTTAGTATATTTGAGAAATTAAGCACACAAAAACGGGTTAGCTGCTGGATTTAACCCTTGCCCTGCAGTTTCAATGTTTAATCAAAACTTTGATGATTTATTCATCCTTAAACCAGCATAATAAGATTACCTAATTTGATTTGATTCTTTTTTAACAAAAGGGATGGAGGGATTTCCATCGTACTCCCCTTGTTAAAAATGATTTGCCCTCAAATCATAGTGGTAATGAACTCCTCTTTTTGCTTCAATTCTGGTTGAGATAAAATCAACCATGAAAACAAGTCTCTTTTGAACTTAGAGACTTTCTTCTTTACCTTCCCCTTGTTGATTGGAATGGTGGATGTAGGGGGCTCCTTGAACATGATTGGAACCACTTTCTAACATGCTCTTAATTCAGGATTAGGAACTATAAGGAATGATTCTGAATTGAATTGACAGAAGGTTCGTTTGAGTGTTTTGGGTGTGGGTGGAGTGGGGGAAAAGGTTGATGGTTCACCAAAAGTCATGAAAAGAATATTTCGATTCTCTTTGTATTTTGGTGGGTGGTAAGTGTCTAAGGTGAGCATTTCACCTTCATCCGCCTCAATCACTATCTCCTCGAGATCATCTTCTTTATCCTCTTTCTTTTCCTCTTCTATTTCGACCTCCTCAGTTGCCTTCCATTCAGCCAAGGTAACATACCTTCGGTTTGTACAATCTGATGCTAAGTGACCAAAGCCTTGGCACTTAAAACACCTTGGGATGTTTTTAGAAAGGGGTTTTGGTGTGAGTTGTGGGGGTAGGCCCTTTTGTGGAGTTTGGTTTTTTTGTGGAGAAGGGGAAAGGGATGCCGTGGGCTGAGGGACATAAGATGAACTCCCCTTGTTTAAGGTTTGTTCATATGGTGAGGGATTTGGATTTTCATGCCGTGAGGGCGGTTTGCTCTTCTTTTGCTGCTCAACCTTGTGAGCTAGCACACATACTTCATCAAAAGAAGTGTAAGCTTGCAAATCAACAACATTAGCATACCTAGGATCAAGACCTCCAAAGTATCTAACAATTGTTTGTTCTTCTGGCTCTTGCAAATCACACTTAATCACAAGCTTTTCAAATTCACGAGTGTATTCTTCTACACTCAAATTACCTTGGTTCAAATGGTGGAGTTGTGAGTAGCAATCTTGAACATAGGTAGAAGGAAGAAATCTAGCCTTGAGCTTTGACTTCATCTTCTCCCAAGTTCTGATTTTGGACCTCCTTTCTCTTACTCTTTTGGCACACAAGTTAGTCCACCATAGAGAAGCATACTTACGAAGCCTTAAAGCAATCAGCTTCACCTTCTTGTCTTCTGGGATGTCCTTGTACTCAAAAACTCTTTCAACTGTGTGTAACCAATCCAAAAAATCTTCAGGATCAAGCTTGCCTTCAAATTCTGGAATTTCAACCTTGAAATCATTTGCACTAGCTTGATTCCGTGAGTCTTGTCTAGTCATTCTCAATGGTTCATCTTCACTAGATGAATCAAGAGTATGGCTAAACACTTGTTCTTGCCTCCATGGTTCGGATTGGATGGGTTCTTCACACGCCTTTTGCTTTTGCTTCATGTAGTTTCCAAGTTGTTTTCTCAAGTACTCATTTCGAGCCTTGAGTTCTTGATTACTCACACTCATTTCTTGCATTTGCTTGGAAAGAACTTCAAGCTTCTCTTCCACAGACATGCTAGTACTCATTGTGATCGCAGGAAGGAACGGTTTATGCTTGACTGTGTTTGGATTGAGTTTGGGAGCATGGGGTTCAGGCAAGGATCTGAACTTGCTCTGATACCAAAAATGATGTAAGTCTCAAGGGTAGGAACAACCCAAGCTAACTTACAACAGGAACACAACCAAAACAAGTGGGAAACTCACGAACCAGGGGTGGCACGGTCGTGCTTCAAGGCACGGGGGCACCGTGCCAACTTGCTGCCTAAGCACGCCTAGTTTGTGATTTTCACGGTTTTTGAGATGGCTTTTGTGTTTGGGCTCAAAACTGAATCAAAGCAAGAATTCTTGGCCTTGATTAAGCTTGAAATGAATATGAAAAGAAAAAGGAGATGTGGGAATGAAGTTCACTGATTAGAACATGAAAAAGGAGAGCTTTGGTTTAAGGAACCCAAAGCTAACTTCATGAACTTTAAGTGAATTCAATGGAATCTGGATAGTTCTAAGCCTTGTGATTAGATAAGATACACCACTAATCACTTAGCTTAGGGCCCTTAATCTTGGATTAGGATAAGATACACCACCTAACCAAAGATCAAGACTCACTTGGTCACCACCTTAATCGGCCACAATTAAGGATAAGCAAGTTAAGTGTTTAAGAAATCACAAGACACAAAGTCTTTGCTCTCAACTTTAATACTCAAAACTTCTTGTTTTACAAAAGAGCAGCCAAGGCACTTATATAGCCTTGTGATTACATGAAAAGAGCTTTCCTTCTAGGCAAGGAAAGTCATTAAACTAATCCTATGCTTAGTAATACACGGTTTAAGCTAAAACATACATAAGCTGAAAGTTTAAGCTACAAAACACAAGATTTCCTTCTTAAACTCTTTCCTAAGTATTAAGAAACCTTGTTGACTCAATTTCCCTTCAAGGAAGGTAAGAGAGCATGGCTGCCACCTCAAAAGGACTGAAAATTGCATGTGTGCCATGTCATGCTTGAGTGGTCGAATGAGAGCTTGCAAAATGGTGGCGTTTCACTAGCTCCACGTGTCTCTCTCTCAAGTAGCTGAGTGGTGCTTAATCAAGCAGCTCAAAATGACCTGCTTGGCAGCCTTCCACCTTAAGCAAACCCCTTGAAGGAGGAAAACCACCAGGCTAAGCAACCGGGTGTCAAGCAGCCGATTTCTGCCTCCACTTGCAACGCATGTTTGACACCTCAAATGATGACTAATTGCTACGTTTCTTACATGGTTGGAAACCTCAAGATGAGTAGTTTGCCTTCCAATTGGAATCGTAGCATTTGGACGTCATTTGCCCCTTGAATCAGCTTGATTCCCCAAACCGTGCAGATTAGACTCCAAAACAGCACAGGTTTACTAATTAGCTTAATTCACTAACCAATTGAACTCCAAATCTGGTAATTCCAATTGGACATGAAAGCTAAGATCTTGGGGACCCAAAATATGTAAAAATACAAGATTTAAGCTAAACTACATCATAAGAAATAAAAAGAACAAAACCGGGTTCATCCTGGCCCTGCTGGGCAGTTTTGACACCTTGGGTTTAATTGCTGATTTGAACGACCAAATGAAGTCCAAATTGGATGAAACTTGATTTGTTGGAAAGCTAACATCTTGATCTTCAAATCCATCAAAAAATATTAGACGTAAACCCTTAGTATGTTTGAGAAATTAAGCACACAAAAACGGGTTAGCTGCTGGATTTAACCCTTGCCCTGCAGTTTCAATGTTTAATCAAAACTTGGATGATTTATTCATCCTTAAACCAGCATAATAAGATTACCTAATTTGATTTGATTCTTTTTTAACAAAAGGGATGGAGGGATTTCCATCAATAGATCGTAACAGTATCAAGGGGTTCACTATTAGATAATAATTAGCAATGCAGTTTTACATTCATCTCATTCCCTATTTTGACCTTAAATGAATTGCAAAGTGGGCCCAATCAGTGTTTCAATGATCATTTAACAATTCAGGAATGCATGTACTGAGCTTTGCCTCACAGTTTGAAATGTTTGTCATGTTTTGTTTTAGACAAATGCTCAGAGAATTGCCCTCATGCCAGCAAAGCAGTGGAAGAGAATAAGTTGAGCAAGGAAATCTGTATGAATAAGCGGTGATGCAGTATATGCATACGTTAAAGTTGTATTTTGAATTCTTCAGTGTATGAGGATGTAGATTACATAGTGAATTATCATACTATGGTTTATAAACCTTGCATTGGCTAACACTTGATTGTGAATGGATGATCATGTGTGAATGTGTATGGTTGAGGTAATGCTTAACTATATTATTCCAGGACACATACTTCAAGCCTTGTCCTTTAGGACAGCAGTAACGTCCCTATCATTAGATTTATCATATTACAATTAAGTGATTTGTTAAGGAGAATATAAACAGTGAAACATGTTTAATTTGGGGCGTTATAACGACAATTCTTCCTAATGAAGCAAAAGAAGCATGGGATTTATGGGAAAAGAACATCTCATCCCTTAAGCCATATACCAAGGAAGTACAGTTCTTTCGGACTTTCAACATTGCTTGGATCTTTAGTTGGGAATACCATTTACAAAATCATTCACTTAATTCATTTCCACTTTCCATGGTTCGTGTTTATAAAATCAAGTGGTGGAATGGATACAAAACTAAGCTATGCGGTAAAGAGGACGTGGAGTTTTTCTGTAAAACCAAAACTAAGAAGTTTACTCTCCACAATCTCCATACATTTGAAAAGAAGAAAGAAGTCATTACTGGACCTTCTACTCCTATTAAAAGAGAAAGTCCAACGACATCAACAAAAGCACGGGTAAAAGGATTATCACAAAAGGAACGTGAAATCCTAGAGCGTCTTAAAGATGACCCTGGCATGAGACAAATTTTTCTTTAAAAAATTTGTAACAAAGGTAATGACTCCGATGACGAGATAGTCAGTTCAGCAGCATCCTCTACAAAACCAAATCAGCAGGACTATCAAGATTCACAGGATCCAGATTATTTGTAATTTGCCCAAAAAAAAAAAAAAAACAAAGTCAGGAAAGAGCCTGCAAGAGTTGTGACCTTTCACAAATTAAAAGTTTGTGGCTCTTGGCAAAAGTAAAGGCCATTTTCTAACAGATCATTTCTGTTGCAGGAAAAAGCGAAATGTTGACAAAAACAATCATTGTTCAGCTACAGTATAATGATAAGATCCACTCACCTTTCGGTGCCTTCTTTCCTCATGTGGCAGACAAAATGAATCCCCTCTTCTCAAAAGGACAACAACCTCTATTATACAAGTTAACTTTTCCTATCTATATAAGGAAGAACATTTGGAGGAGAAGCCAGAGTGAATTCAAGCATTCTCTTGTATTCCACTAGCTCTCTCGAAACTCTCCTCCCTTTCTCCCTCTCAACTTTCTTTCTCTACAATTTGTGTAAATTCCTATTACAATTTCCTGTCTACAATTACTTTTATCAATAAAGCGTGGTTTTATTGATATATATGTATGTATGTAAGTATGTATGTATGTATGTATGTATGCATGTGTGTATAAATATATATATATATATATATATATATATATATATATATATATATATATATATATATATATATATATATATATATATATATATATATATATACACACACACCCATATATATATATATATATATATTTATGTGTGTGTGTGTATATATATATATATATATATATATATATATATATATATATATAATATGTATATATATATATGTATGTATACATATATATAAATATACATATATATATGTGTGTATATATATATATATATATATATATATATATATAAACTTATTGACCGAAAACAGGTTGAAAGGTTTTTAGGATGTATCAATTACATCAGTGATTTTATACCTAACCTAGCATGGTTTAAAGGTCCCCTTCAAGATCTTCTCAAGAAGGGATTGAATTTGCAATGGCAAGATTATCATACCCATCTTGTCCAACAGCTTAAAAAATTATGTACTCAGCTACCGAAATTGGCCATACCTGCAACAGGAGACCAACTTATAGTTGAAACAGACGCCTCAGACCAATATTGGGGAGGAGTTCTTAAGGCCAAAAAGGCTGACAACAAAGAGCGTATTTGTAGATATGCAAATGGCTGTTTTAAACCAGCAGAGATTAATTACCATAACAACGAAAAAGAATTAATAGCTTTGAAACGAAGTTTTGCTAAGTTTCATTTTTTTATACTACCTGTTAAGTTCTTAGTTGGAACTGATAATACTAACGTCAAAGCTTATATTTTTAATAAGTTGCCTTGTACCCCAGAATACAAAAGGCGCCATAGATGGCAGCAATATTTTCAAGAATATCAATTCGATATTGAGCATATTAAAGGTAAAAATAATTATCTTGCTGATTTTCTTAGCAGGGAAGCCAATGATTGAAGAAGAAACTTCTTCGATGGACGCCAAATCCTTATTGGAGATGGCTATTCACGAATTGTGCATTGCTCATGAGAGAATGACACAGATTCAACGAGAAATCTCAGAATAGATTAATCCTCGGATTATCCAAGCTTTATCAAGCTTAGATGAAGTCATGGCAATACAAGCCATTGATCTATCTGATGAAACACATCAGGCGTTGCTTGGAACGTGTAAGCGTGCCAAGAATCTCCAAGAAGGAGAAGGACTCATGTCCGTACCAGAGACCTCTATACCTACTTTCAAAACGAAAGGAAAGGAACAGATGTCTTCTGCCTCCTCTGAAACAGAGGAAGATGACTTTACAGTTATCGTTTCAAAGGCATATAAGCCTTCAAAAGAGCCTACATTAAATCAGGTTGTCTCTTTGGAACAATACGTTTCCTATGCAAAATGGGTATATTCAGCCCAAAACACTAACTGTCAGATTATCGACACTTCTGGGATATATCCTAGAATTCATTTCCTTGCAGGAAGTACTATTAAAGAAGCTAGCAGAGCGGTCATATTCGGCTTCTGTGCTAGCATCGCTTGCAGCCCAGGAAACAGGGAAATTTTAGAATTACATAAATCCATCATCGAAGCTGTTAAAAAGTTTCGAAAAAGTTCGAAGTCTGATATGGTGGTATTGAAACTACTATCAGTCAGTCCAGAGATATTACCCACTCCAGCACCAAGATGGATAATAGTCCAGCTCTGTACCCCAAATAGAGCTAATTTGAAGTTCAAAAAGAACAAGTCTTTAGACGTTCCAGAAATCCACGAAGGATGGGTTTGCAACCGATGAGCCCTCGGATTTACAGTTATCTTAAAGAAATTACAGTCTTTAAGAGAAGCCAACAAAGGCTTTGTGTACAATTCTCCCAACAATATTTTTATTTTTACTGAAGGAAGCTGCGCTCCTAGGTATGACGCCCTCAACAAGATAAGTTCAGGGATAAGCCTCATCTATACCTGTAGAATACCAGGTAGCTATCATACTCGTAGTCTGCTATGTGGCAACATTCACAAAGAAAAGACTACAGGATGCTGTATTTGTCCTCTAAGACTTCTATGAGAAGAAAGCGTGTTGGACCGACCTAAAGGCAAAAGTAAGATGCTAAAGGCAAAAGCATCAGACAGACGCAGCATAATTAAAGCAGAAGATTCCCAGACGTACAATTATAATGTGCAACAGCATTATTGAAAAAGAAGAAAAGGACGTCCATTAAGGAACGCGTTTTTGTACGAAAAAGCAAAGCATCTCCAACAGTGCAAAAGGAGAAATAATGTAACTTTACTTTTTTAAAGTTGTACGATTACCTTTGTAATTAAGGCAACTGTCGGCTAGGCTTCTCTATATAAAGAAGCAACCCTCATTTGTAAGAGGCATCGATGGATTGAGAGACGAGAGGAGATCTCAAAGAAAATGATAGAGTAACTACTCCATCTAGGGAGTAGGGTATGTATGAGAGAATAATGTATAATTATTGATCTTAACAATAAAATTAGTTTTTGTGTATCCTGATTTGCAACATCATTTGATTTGAGAAGGAACTTGGAGTACCTTCGGTATTGCCAACGAAGTAGCCACAGACGGGAGGTCGCCGGCGAAAGGGCAAAGGACCAGCGAGGTATTGGTTCTATCTCTTATTAATCATGTTCCTTAGCAAGATACATATTTACTAATTAGCTTGATAAAATTAATAATTATATTTATTCTCTATACAGACTTGAAACCTATTTTAGATTATCATGAATCCTTTTTGTCCCGAACAACTGCATGCTAGAAGTATCATCAAGAATGCTTTAGACAGGTGTTACTTAGAAAAAGAAAACACTGAATTTCTCATACAGGTCAAGGAGACCCTAGCTAATATTAGTCGAAGGGGAATTGAAGCACTAAGTATTGACTTCTTTGACAATCCATTAGTTCTTGCTAATGGCGAAATAATTATTCCTAGTCATAGGAGTATTTTAGAGCAAGAAACTCTACATCATATTAATGCCCTCCAACGCTAGCAGGCGATTTTAGAAGGCATAAACGAAGCCTTATCTTCATTAGATAATGCTTTAAGACGTCATACTCAGAATTATGACTATAAATTTCATCAATTTCTTAAAAGAAGAAGGACTAAAAAGTCCAGAAATAATTCCGCAGCCAGTTGCAGTTATGCTTAGTAACTGGAAAAAGAAGCTTTCGAAATGGTATCAAAGCCATATTTCATGTCTCAGACCCAATGTCCACATGGGGTTAGAAAACGAATTTGTGAGTGATCACAACTATACTCCTTAAATCTGTTAAGGAAATCTACTCCTAAAAGTAGGCTATAAGTGGCATCTTTAGGTGCTTGTATGACTACCGTGGGTAGTGGTAGAACTTTGTATTGTTCAGTCGTGCTGTCAAAGATGGCAATAAACTGACCAAAAACGGCTTTGGTAAGTTTAGCTACTTGTCCTGACGCAACAACCACTTGTAGAGGTTTGTGTAGGTCTTTCCAATACCTTTCTGGGTAAGAATTGGCTGATGCCATAGTGACATCTGATCCAGTGTCTATCATAGCGTGAAACCATTCAGGCTTGTGGAACCTGTAAACTAATTCAACCTTGATGTAAGGTACTTTATTCATAGACCTTAGTGGCTTGAATTATTACACCATTGAGCTTAATGGTCATAAAGTGATCTGTAAGGGAATAGGTGGTTTCGGCTAAGAAACGCATTCCTAATAATAAATCAGCTTTGGTATTAAAAGCTTGATTTTCAAGGTGGATGATCCTTTCGACGGATCCAAAAAGAACAGGAACATAGGTTAATTTATGTTCTTGGATTTGAGAATAAAGCTTTGGTCCAGCATAGTTATGCTGTATGGCTGGGTTAATCCATATTAACCCATCTTTCCATTGAGTAATATATATTTTACTCACGAGTTGGAAGTTTGCTACTCTAGTGACTGGCAATCTTTCAATAGATTGGCTGCGTAAAATACTGCCATCAATGGAATGGCGACCTTGCATACTATTACATCTATTAAACAAAGGTTTTTGTTTAATATCGATATGCCATTCTTTTACTGGCTGTAAAGTTGGTCTGGATACTTCTTGTATCTCACAAATATCTGAGAAAATATCATCTAATTCAATTTCATCTTTTTGAAGAAATTGATCAATGATGTGGGTGTTACTTAACATGTAAGTTACCATGGTATAGATGGTAAAGGGAGAATGATGTAGACTTTCTAATAAGTCTGGCCTCTTGAAATTGTAACAAAGATTTAAGGCACGGTTAGTGTCTAAATCTTTAATGGGTATGCTATACCCTGGGTAAGTAGTAAAACTTAGATTTTGGTAAACTAGGTTACCTTTAAGAATGCCTATTATGGCTTCTGATCTGTTAGCAATGCGATTATGCATTAGGGTAAGTATGATTGGTGTGTCCAATCCTTTTTGAAAGGTGGCTTTCAAATGGATTCTAAATGCACCAAAATGAATATAACCTATCTTAATTCGGTCTTTCTCAGGAATTTTCCTTATTTTTTGCCTAATCTGTTCTAGAGTGACTAGGGGCAATTCTACTTGGCCTTCAGCAATACTGCTGCTAATTAGAATTTCTTGGATATTAGTTCCAAAATACTAAATATTCTTTCTCCTGAATATTTGAAGTATGGTTCTCTTAAAACCTTCATGTTCGTTAATCTTCAAACTTTTAGATAAAATCTTTTGATATTTTTTCTTATTAAAAAGTACTTCATTAGAGTACGTACCTGAGGATTCGCCTTTCTCTTGCTGGGTATGTTCCTCATTCTGATTCATCGTCAGAACTGCTAGATAAATAAGTCAAGATGAGTATTTCGTCTTCAGATGTTATATCTGAGAATTCGACCTCTTCGTAGCCTGAAAATTGCTCAAAAAGCTCGTTAGAGCAGACACCTGCAAAGTTAATTTTCTTTGGACATTCGTTTGCATAATGTCCTTTTTCATTGCAATTCCAGCATTTGCAATCTTGCTTCTGGATTTCCTTAGAAGAACTCTTATCTTTTTGTTCTTCTTTTTTCTTTTGTTTTTTCTTAAAGAATTTTCACTTCTTTCTGAAGGGTTTGGGATGTTTTTTCAAACGTTTTCCAAGATGCTTCTTGGCCTTGAATTTTTTCTTCTTTTTGGGCTTATCTAACTGGCACCCAAATTTGCTCGGATAGTAAAGTTGATCTTTACACTTCAGCTTCTTTTGATCCTTTTGAAGCCTTTTTCGTTTGTATGCTTTTTCGCATTCATCAGCTAAAGTAATTCTAGCAAATTCAATACGCGCTCCTAACGTATCTGTTCTTTCAGGTCTTTCAGCGGCCTTCCATTTATTGAAGATCAAATCGCTCCAAGGAAATGGGAGTTTAGTGAAAAATGTGTCGTTATGAAAGTTTAACGAATTCATAGTTGCTGATGAAACTTCAGCTTTGTAATAATATTTTTCAAACTCACAAACATACGCATCAAAGTAATTGATGTCACAGATTTGTAAATTATAAAGCATAGTTAAATACTTTTGCTTTTTAACTCGTTTTTCTCTTAAACGATGTTGAGAATAGTCTTCTCCTAGAAATTCTCTTCGAATTTCATTTTCAATAGTATTGATAATTGTTTTATTATCATTAGTGGTAGTTCCACCCAAATATCCTACCTTAGTCTCTTCAGGTAAGGCAGTAAACCAGTCGGCTACCTTTCCACTTAAAGTTAGTGGAATGAAGATTTTTAACTCTTCACCATCAGTTCTGGTTACACCAGTATAAATGAGTAATGCTTTTACCCATTCTTTTATGACTTCATCAGTGTTTGAAACACAGTCAATATTAAGCGTTGCTCCTGCATTTGATAACGGATATGCATGACCAGGGTGGGGGAATAAATGTCTTCCACCTACACGTCCTTGTCTAGACGATTGATGTCGATAACGGTAACGTTGAGCTTCCTCTTCGTCACTACTACCAATTTGACCGTCCATGTTACTTTGGGTTTCTGGTCTTGCCTCTGGACCACTAGGGCCACTAGACTGGGTTGAGTCTGGCACAATTAATGGGCTACCTTGTGAAGTCTCCCCTGTTGCTTCCATGTTACATTGTAATTGTAACTCATTAATCTTATTCAAGATTTCTTCTTCTTCGTCAGAATTAGCTTGAGCGTACTCATTTTCTAATTCTTCTAAAGAAATAAACGTTCGAACCATGTTCGAAATGGATGGAAATCCAGGCTTTGTTGGATCTATGGTAGGGTTAAACCTGACATGTCTTCGAACTATTTGTTTTTCATGGTCAGGCTTAGGATTATGAAGAATTAACTTACGGATCTCTCCTAGACCTTCGTAGATACTTTCTAGCTTTGTATCTATGGTTTGTCCTTGAATGTTAGACATCCATAACTCCTTGTAGGGAGCAGTTGAATTACTACTACTGGCTTTATCCATTACTTAAACCAGATAGAGAATCTCTAGCAGGGCTTGCTAGTTCGGTTTCAGCATACCACTGTGAGTTAGCTAATTCAGCTTGTTGACAGACAAATATCCATCTTTTACCTTTCTTTTTAAGAAAACTAGGGTCGTCTCTAGGTCTGAGACATGAAATATGGCTCTGATACCATTTCAAAAGCTTCTTTTTCTAGTTACTAAGCATAACTGCAACTGGCTACGGAATTATTTCTGGACTTTTTAGTCCTTCTTCTCTTAAGAAATTGATGAAATTTATAGTCATAATTCTGATTATGACGTCTTAAAGCATTATCTAATGAAGATAAGGCTTCGTTTATGCCTTCTAAAATAGCCTGCTGGCATTGGAGGGCATTAATATGACGTAGAGTTTCTTGCTCTAAAATACTCCTAGGACTAGGAATAATTATTTCGCCATTAGCAAGAACTAATGAATTGTCAAAGAAGTCACTACTTAGTGCTTCAATTCCCCTTCGACTAATATTAGCTAGGGTCTCCTTGACCTGTATGAGAAATTCAGTGTTTTCTTTTTCTAAGTAACACCTTCCTAAAGCATTCTTGATGATACTTCTAGCATGCAGTTGTTCGGGACAAAAAGGATTCATGATAATCTAAAATAGGTTTCAAGTCTGTATAGAGAATAAATATAATTATTAATTTTATCAAGCTAATTAGTAAATATGTATCTTGCTAAAGAACATGATTAATAAGAGATAGAACCAATACCTCGCTGGTCCTTTGCCCTTTCGACGGCGACCTCCCGTCTGTGGCTACTTCCTTGGCAATGCCAAAGATACTCCAGGTTCCTTCTCAAATCAAATGATGTTGCAAATCAGGATACACAAAAACTAATTTTATTAATAAGATTAATAATTATACATTATTCTCTCATACATACCCTACTCCCTAGCTGGAGTAGTTACTCTATCATTTTCTTTGAGTTCTCCTCCCGTCTCTCAATCGATGCCCCCTTACAAATGAGGGTAGCTTCCTTATATAGAGAAGCCTCACCGACAGTTGCCTTAATTACAAAGCTAATCGTACAACTTTATAAAAGTAAAGTTACATTATTTCTCCTTTTGCACTGTTGGAGATGCTTTGCTTTTTCGTACAAAGACGCGTTCTTTTTTAGTGGACGTCCTTTTCTTCTTTTTCAATAATACGGTCACGCACTATAATCGTACATCTGGGAATCTTCTGCTTTAATGCAGCGTCTATCTGATGCTTTTGCCTTTAGCATCTTACCTTCGCCTTTTGGTGGGTCCAACATGCTTCCTTCTCATAGAAGTCTTAGAGGACAACTACAGCATCCTGTAGTTTTTTCTTTGTGAATGTTACCACATAGCAGACTACGG
This sequence comes from Carnegiea gigantea, assembly GCA_029747015.1. NCBI lineage: Eukaryota > Viridiplantae > Streptophyta > Magnoliopsida > Caryophyllales > Cactaceae > Carnegiea > Carnegiea gigantea. Next base: position 42,452 of record JAKOGI010002850.1, read on the forward strand.
GTATGATGGCTACCTAGTATTCTACAGGTATAGATGAGGCTTATCCCTGAACTTATCTTGTTGAGGGCATCATACCTAGGAGTGCAGCTTCCTTCAGCAAAAATAAAAATATTGCTGGGAGAGTTGTACATAAAGCCTTTATTGGCTTCTCTTAAAGACTGTAATTTCTTTAAGATAACTGTAAATCCGAGGGCTCGTCGGTTGCAAATCCAACCTTCGTGGATTTCTGGAACTTCCAGAGACTTGTCCTTTTTGAACTTCAAATTAGCTCTATTTGGGGTACAGAGCTGGACTATTATCCATCCTGGTGCTGGAGTGGGTAATATTTCTGGACTCACTGATAGTAGTTTCAATACTACCATATCGGACTTTGAACTTTTTTAAAACTTTTTAACAGCTTCGATGATGGATTTATGTAATCCTAAAATTTCCCTGTTTCCTGGGCTACAAGTGATGCTAGCACAGAAGCCAAATATGACAGCTCTGCTAACTTCTTTAGTAGTACTTCCTGCAAGGAAATGAACTCTAGGATATATCCCAGAAGTGTCGATAATCTGGCAGTTAGTGTTTTAGGCTGAATATACCCATTTTACATAGGAAACGTATTGTTCCAAAGAGACAGCCTGATTTAATGTAGGCTCTTTTGAAGGCTTATATGCCTTTGAAACGATGACTGTAAAGTCATCTTCCTCTGTTTCAGAGGAGGCAGAAGACATCTATTCCTTTCCTTTCGTTTTGAAAGTAGGCATAGAGGTCTCTAGTACGGACATAAGTCCTTCTCCCTCTTGGAGATTCTTGGCACGCTTACACATCCCAAGAAATGCCTGATGTGTTTCATCAGATACGTCAATGGCTTGTAATGCCATGACTTCATCTAAGCTTGATAAAGCTTGGATAATCCGAGGATTAATCTCTTCTGAGATTTCTCGCTGAATCTATGTCATCCTCTCATGAGAAATGCACAATTCATGAATAGCCATCTCTAATAAGGATTTGGCGTCCATCGAAGAAGTTTCTTCTTCAATCATTGGCTTCCCTGCTAAGAAAATCAGCAAGATAATTATTTTTACCTTTAATATGCTCAATATCGAATTGATATTCTTGAAAATATTGCTGCCATCTATGGCGCCTTTTGTATTCTGGAGTACAAGGCAGCTTATTAAAAATATAAGCTTTGACGTTAGTATTATTAGTTCTAACTAAGAACCTAACAGGTAGTATAAAGAAATGAAACTTAGCAAAACTTCGTTTCAAAGCTAGCAATTCTTTTTCGTTGCTATGGTAATTAATCTCTGCTGGTTTAAAACAGCCATTTGCATATCTACAAATATGCTCTTTGTTGTCAGCCTTTTTGGCCTTAAGAACTCCTCCCCAATATTGGTCTGAGGCGTCTGTTTCAACAATAAGTTGGTCTCCTATTTCAGATATGGCCAATTTTGGTAGCTGAGTACATAATTTTTTAAGCTGTTGGACAAGATGGGTATGATAATCTTGTCATTGCAAATTCAATCTCTTCTTGAGAAGATCTTGAAGGGGACCTTTTAACCATGTTAGGTTAGGTATAAAATCACTGATGTAATTGATACATCTTAAAAACCTTTCAACCTGTTTTCGGTCAACAAGTTTATCAGGAAATTTAGCAACTTTTTCACAAATATGTGGTTGCATTTCGATACCTTTGTGATCTATTTTAAGGCCTAAGAACTCAATTTGTTCTTTGGCTATTTCAGCCTTTTTTGCTGATAGAATCAAACCATGATTACGGCTTTTTTCAATAAATTTCATCAGGTGAGTTGCATGATCCGCAATATTAGATGAAAAGATAAGGATATCATCAATATAAACCAGACAGAAATCTGAATATTCATTGAAGATGTTATCCATCCTTCTTTGGAAGATTTGTGGGGCATTTTTTAGTCCCATTGGCATTACATTCCAGATGTATTGCCCTTGTGGCGTGCTGAATGCAATTAAAGGCTTAGCAGATTCTTTTAATTTAATCTGATAAATCAAACTTTGAGAACCACTTCTTATTGAGGGTTTTGTTAATAAGCAATTCCTTGTTATGAAGGAAATAACCGTCGAAGACAGTTAACTCGTTCAACGTTTTATAGTTGATAACCATTCTGGGTTTACCTCTCTTTTGTTCAGAGTGGTTATTAACCATAAAGGCTGGACTGCTGTGAGGACTTTTGTTTTCCTCTGTGCTTTTGAAAGCTAATTGCTTTTCTTCAAGCTCTCGGAGTTGGGTCTTGAACTCGAGTTCGTCTGCTTGATTGTATCTCATGGGCTTAACTCTTACAATTGAGTTGGCCTCTTTTAACTGGATGTCTGCATAAGACTTATCTTTATCCCAATATTTCAATGGGTTATCATCGAAATGGGCTTGGAGAAGTGTTTTTACTTCGTTTTCCAGGCGAAATTCAAGAGGTCTTTAGGTATTAGATAGAGCGTTTAATAACTGGGCTTTAGCCTTGGAATGGTCTTTGGGCCTTTTTGTAGGGTTTTTGGGCCGATTTATATTTTTGGGCCTAGTGTCACCACCATGATGGCTGCGTGGGTGAAATGAGATAGTTCCTTGGTATTGAGGTTGGGTTATAAGCTTGGAATTGATCCAATGTCCACATGGGGTTAGAAAACGAATTTGTGAGTGATCACAACTATACTCCTTAAATCTGTTAAGGAAATCTACTCCAAAAGTAGGTTATAAGTGACATCTTTAGGTGCTTGTATGACTACCGTGGGTAGTGGTAGAACTTTGTATTATTCAGTCGTGCTGTCAAAGATGGCAATAAACTGACCAAAAACGGCTTTGGTAAGTTTAGTTACTTGTCCTGACGCAACAACCACTTGTAGAGGTTTGTGTAGGTCTTTCCAATACCTTTCTGGGTAACAATTGGCTGATGCCATAGTGACATCCGATCCAGTGTCTATCATGGCGTGAAACCATTCAGGCTTGCGGAACCTGTAAACTAATTCAACCTTGATGTAAGGTACTTTATTCATAGACCTTAGTGGCTTGAATTATTACACCATTGAGCTTAATGGTCATAAAGTGATCTGTAAGGGAATAGGTGGTTTCGGTTAAGAAACGCATTCCTAATAATAAATCAGCTTTGGTATTAAAAGCTTGATTTTCAAGGTGGATGATCCTTTCGACGGATCCAAAAAGGACAGGAACATAGGTTAATTTATGTTCTTGGATTTGAGAATAAAGCTCTGGTCCATCATAGTTATGCTGTATGGCTGGGTTAATCCATCTTAACCCATCTTTCCATTGAGTAATGTATATTTTACTCACGATTTGGAAGTTTGCTAGTCTAGGGACTGGCAATCTTTCAACAGATTGGCTGCGAAAAATACTGCCATCAATAGAATAGCGACCTTGCATACTATTACATCTATTAAACAAAGGTTTTTGTTTAATATCGATATGCCAGTATGTTTAAATGGTATCAGAGCCATATTTCATGTCTCAGACCTAGAGACGACCCAAGTATTCCTAAAAAGAAAGATAAAAGATAGATATTTATCTGTCAACAAGCTGAATTAGCTAACTCAGAATGGTATGTTAAAACCGAAGTAGCAAGCCCTGCTAGAGATTCTCTATCTGGTTTAAGTAATGGATAAAGCCAGTAGTAGTAATCCAACTGCTCCCTACAAGGAGTTATGGAAGTCTAACATTCAAGAACAGACCATAGATGTGAAGTTAGAAAGTATCTACGAACGTCTAGGAGAGATCCAGAAGTTAATTCTTCATAATCCCAAAGCTGACCATGAGAAACAAATAGTTCGAAGACGGGTACGATTTAACCCTACCATAGATCCAACAAAGCCTGGATTTCCATCTATTTCGAACATAGTTCGAACGTTTATTTCTTTAGAAGAATTAAAAAATGAGTATGCCCAAGCTAATTCCGACGAAGAAGAAGAAATCTTAAATAAGATTAATGAATTACAATTACAATGTAACATGGAAACAACAGGGGAAACTTCACAAGGTAGCCCTTTAATTGTGCCAGACTCAACCCAGTCTAGTGGCCCTAGTGGTCCAGAAGCAAGACCAGAAACCCAAAGTAACATGGACGGTCAAATTGGTAGTAGTGACGAAGAGGAAGCGCAACGTTACCATTACCGACATCAGTCGTCTAGACAAAGACGTATAGGTGGAAGACATTTATTCCCCCACCCTGGTCATGCCTATCCGTTATCAAATGCAGGCGCAACGCTTAATATTGACTGTGTTTCAAACACAGATGAAGTCATTTATACTGGTGTAACCAGAACAGATGGTGAAGAGTTAAAAATCTTCATTCCACTAACTTTAAGTGGAAAGGTAGCCGATTGGTTCACTGCCTTACCTGAAGAGACTAAGGTAAGATATTTGGGTGATATTACCACTAATGATAATAAAACTATTATCATTACTATTGAAAATGAAATTCGAAGAGAATTTCTACGAGAAGACTATTCTCAACATCGTTTAAGAGAAAAACGAGTTAAAAAGCAAAAGTATTTAACTATGCTTTATAATTTACAAATTTGTGACATCAATTACTTTGATGCGTATGTTTGTGAGTTTGAAAAATATTATTACAAGGCTGAAGTTTCATCAGCAACTATGAATTCGTTAAATTTTCATAACGACATGTTTTTCACTAAACTACCATTCCCATGGAGTGATTTGATCTTCGACATATGGAAGGCCGCTGAAAGACCTGAAAGAACAGATACGTTAGGTGCACGTATTAAAATTGCTAGAATTACTCTAGCTGATGAATGCGAGAAAGCATATAAACGAAAAAGACTTCAGAAGGATCAGAAGAAGTTAAAGTGTAAAGATCAGCTCTACTATCCGAGCAAATTTGGGTGCCAGTTAGACAAACCCAAAAAGAGGAAAAAGTTTAAAGCCAAGAAGCAACTTGGAAAACGGTTGAAAAAACATCCCAAATCCTTCAGGAAGAAGAGAAATTTCTTTAAGAAAAAACAAAAGAAAAAGGAAGAACATAAAGATAAGAGTTCTTCTAAGCAAATCCAGAAGCAAGATTGCAAATGCTGGAATTGCAATGAGAAAGGACATTTTGCAAACGAATGTCCAAAGAAAATTAACTTTGCAGGTGTCTGCTCTAACGAGCTTTTTGAGCAATTTTCAGGCTACGAAGAGGTCGAATTCTCAGATATAACATCTAAAGACGAAATACTCGTCTTGACTTATTTATCCAGCAGTTCTGATGATGAATCAGAATGAAGAACATACCCAGCAAGAGGAAGGCGAATCCTCAGGTACGTACTCCAATGAAGTACTTTTTGATAAGAAAAAATATCAAAAGATTTTATCTAAAAGTTTGAAGATTAACGAACATGAAGGCTTTAAGAGAACCATACTTCAAATATTCAGGAGAAAGAATATTCAGTATTTTGGAACTCATATCTAAGAAATTCCAATTACAAGCAGCATTGCTGAAGGCCAAGTAGAATTGCCCCGAGTCACTCTAGAATAGATTAGGCAAAAAATCAGGAAAATCCCTGAAAAAGACCGAATTAAGATAGGTTATATTCATTTTGGTGCAGTTAGAATCCATTTGAAAGCCACCTTTTAAAAAGGATTAGATACACCAATCATACTTACTCTAATGCATAACCGCATTGCTAACAGATCAGAAGCCATAATAGGCATTCTTAAAGGTAACTTAGTTTACCAAAATCTAAGTTTTACTACTTACCCAGGGTATAGCATACCTATTAAAGATTTAGACACTAACCGTGCTTTAAATCTTTGTTACAATTTCAAGAGATCAAACTTATTAGAAAGTCTACATCATTCTCCCTTTACCATCTATACCATGGTAAGTTATATGTTAAGTAACACCCACATCATAGATCAATTTCTTCAAAAAAATGAAATTGAATTAGATGACATTTTCTCAGATATTTGTGAGATACAAGAAGTATCCAGACCAAGTCTACAGCTAGTAAAAGAATGGCATATCGATATTAAACAAAAACCTTTGTTTAATAGGTGTAATAGTATGCAAAGTCGCTATTCCATTGATGGCAGTATTTTACGCAGCTAATCTATTGAAAGATTACCAGTCCCTAGACTAGCAAACTTCCAAATCGTGAGTAAAATATACATTTCTCAATGGAAAGATGGGTTAATATGGATTAATCTAGCAATACAGCATAACTATGCTGGACCAGATCTTTTTTCTCAGATCCAAGAACATAAACTAACCTATGTTCCTGTCCTTTTTGGATCCGTCGAACGGATCATCCACCTTAAAAATCAAGCTTTTAATACTAAAGCTGATTTGCTATTAGGAATGCGTTTCTTAACCGAAACAACCTATTCCCTCACGGAACACTTTATGACCATTAAGCTCAATGGTGTAATAATTCAAGCCACTAAGGTCTATGAATAAGGTACCTTACATCAAGGTTGAACTAGTGTACAGGTTCCACAACCCTGAATGGTTTCACGCCATGATAGACACTGGATCAGATGCCATTATGGCATCAGCCAATTCTTACCCAGAAAGGTATTGGAAAGACCTACACAAACCTCTACAAGTGGTTGTTGCATCGGGACAAGTAGCTAAACTTACCAAAGCCGTTTTTGGTCAGTTTATTGCTATCTTTGACAGCACAGCTGAACAATACAAAGTTCTACCACTACCTGCGGTAGTCTTCCAAGCACCTAAAGATGCCACTTATAACCTACTTTTAGGACTAGATTTCCTTAACAGATTTAAGGAATATAGTTGTGATCACTCACAAATTTGTTTTCTAACCCCATGTGGACATTGGATCAATTCTAACCTTATAGCCCAACCTCAATACCGAGGAACTATCTCATTTCATCCACGCAGCCAGCATGGTGGAGACACTAGGCCCAAAAATACAAATCGGCCCAAAAACCTTATAAAAAGGCCCAAAGACCATTCCAAGGTTAGAATCCAATTATTAAACGCTCTATCTAATACCCAAAGAGCTCTTGAATTCCGCCTTGAAAACGAAGTAAAAACACTTCTTCAAGCCCATTTCGATGATAACCCATCGAAATATTGGGATAGGGATAAGTCTTATGTGGACATCCAGCTGAAAGAAGCCAACTCAATTGTAAGAGTTAAGCCTATGAGATATAACCAAGCAGACGAGCTCGAGTTCAAAACCCAACTCCGAGAGCTTGAAGAAAAGCAATTAGCTTTCAAAAGCACAGAGGAAAACAAAAGTCCTCATAGCAGCCCAGCCTTCATGGTTAATAACCACTATGAACAAAAGAGAGGTAAACCCAGAATGGTGATTAACTATAAAAGGTTAAACGAATTAACTGTCTTTGACGGTTATTTCCTTCCTCATAAGGAATTGCTTATTAATAAAAACCTCAATAAGAAGTGGTTCTCAAAGTTTGATTGCAAATCAGGGTTTTATCAAATTAAATTAAAAGAATCTGCTAAACCTTTAACTGCATTCAGCACGCCACAAGGGCAATACATCTGGAATGTAATGCCAATGGGACTAAAAAATGCCCCATAAATCTTTCAAAGAAGAATGGATAACATCTTCAATGAATATTCAGATTTTTGTGTGGTTTATGTTGATGATATCCTGATCTTTTCATCTAATATTGCAGATTATGCAACTCACCTGATAAAATTTATTGAAAAAAGCCGTAATCATGGTTTGATTCTATCAGCAAAAAAGGCTGAAATAGCTAAAGAACGAATTGAGTTCTTAGGTCTTAAAATAGATCACAAAGGTATCGAAATGCAACCACATATTTGTGAAAAAGTTGCTAAATTTCCTGATAAACTTGTTGATCGAAAACAAGTTGAAAGGTTTTTAGGATGTATCAATTACATCAGTGATTTTATACCTAACCTAGCATGGTTAAAAGGTCCCCTTCAAGATCTTCTCAAGAAGAGATTGAATTTGCAATGGCAAGATTATCATACCGATCTTAACCAGCAGCTTAAAAAATTATGTACTCAACTACCAAAATTGGCCATACCTGAAACAGGAGACCAACTAATAGTTGAAACGGATGCCTCAGACCAATATTGGGGAGGAGTTCTTAAAGCCAAAAAGGCTGACAACAAAGACCATATTTGTAGATATGCTAATGGCTGTTTTAAACCAGCTGAGATCAATTACCATAGCAACGAAAAAGAATTGCTAGCTTTGAAATGAAGTTTTGCTAGGTTTCATTTCTTTATACTACCTGTTAAGTTCTTAGTTAGAACTGATAATACTAACGTCAAAGCTTATATTTTTAATAAGCTGCCTTGTACTCCAGAATACAAATGGCGCCATACATGGCAGCAATATTTTCAAGAATATCAATTCGATATTGAGCATATTAAAGGTAAAACTAATTATCTTGCTGATTTTCTTAGCAGGGAAGCCAATGATTGAAGAAGAAACTTGTTCGATGGACGCCAAATCCTTATTGGAGATGGCTATTCATGAATTGTGCATTGCTCATGAGAGGATGACACAGATTCAACGAGAAATCTCAGAAGAGATTAATCCTCGGATTATCCAAGCTTTATTAAGCTTAGATGAAGTCATGGCATTACAAGCTATTGACCTATCTGATGAAACACATCAGGCATTTCTTGGAACGTGTAAGCGTGCCAAGAATCTCCAAGGAGGAGAAGGACTTATGTCCGTACCAGAGACCTCTATGCCTACTTTCAAAATGAAAGGAAAGGAACAGATGTCTTCTGCCTCCTCTGAAACAGAGGAAGATGACTTTACAGTCATCGCTTCAAAGGCATATAAGCCTTTAACAGAGCCTACATTAAATTAGGCTGTCTCTTTGGAACAATACGTTTCCTATGCAAAATGGGTATATTCAGCCCAAAACACTAACTGCAGATTATCGACACTTCTGGGATATATCCTAGAGTTCATTTCCTTGCAGGAAGTACTACTGAAGAAGTTAGCAGAGCTGTCATATTTGGCTTCTGTGCTAGCATCACTTGCAGCCCAGGAAATAGGACAATTTTAGGATTACATAAATCCATCATCGAAGCTGTTAAAAAGTTTCGAAAAAGTTCAAAGTCTGATATGGTAGTATTGAAACTACTATCAGTGAGTCCAGAAATATTACCCACTCCAGCACTAGGATGGATAATAGTCCAGCTCTGTACCCCAAATAGAGCTAATTTGAAGTTCAAAAAGAACAAGTCTCTGGAAGTTCCAGAAATCCACGAAGGTTGGATTTGCAACCGACGAGCCCTCGGATTTACAGTTATCTTAAAGAAATTACAGTCTTTGGGAGAAGCCAATAAAGGCTTTATGTACAACTCTCCCAGCAATATTTTTATTTTTGCTGAAGGAAGCTGCACTCCTAGGTATGATGTGCTCAACAAGATAAGTTCAGGGATAAGCCTCATCTATACCTGTAGAATACCAAGTAGCCATCATACCCGTAGTCTGCTATGTGGTAACATTCACAAAGAAAAAACTACAGGATACTGTATTTGTCCTCTAAGACTTCTATGAGTAGGAAGCGTGTTGGACCCACCAAAAGGCAAAAGTAAGATGCTAAAGGCAAAAGCATCAGACAGACGCTGCATTAAAGCAGAAGATTCCCAGATGTACGATTATAGTGCGTGACAGCATTATTGAAAAAGAAGAAAAGGACGTCCACTAAAAAAGAACGCGTCTTTGTACGAAAAAGCAAAGCATCTCCAACAGTGCAAAAGGAGAAATAATGTAACTTTACTGTTATAAAGTTGTACGATTAGCTTTGTAATTAAGGCAACTGTCGGTTAGGCTTCTCTATATAAGGAAGCTACCCTCATTTGTAAGGGGGCATCGATTAAGAGACGAGAGGAGAACTCAAAGAAGATGATAGAGTAATTACTCCATCTAGGGAGTAGGGTATGTATGAGAGGATAATGTATAATTATTGATCTTATCAATAAAATTAGTTTTTGTGTATCCTGATTTGCAACATCATTTGATTTGAGAAGGAACCTGGAGTACCTTTGGTACTGCCAAGGAAGTAGCCACAGACGGGAGGTCGCCGGCGAAAGGGCAAAGGACCAGCGAGGTATTGGTTCTATCTCTTATTAATCATGTTCCTTAACAAGATACATATTTACTAATTAGCTTGATAAAATTAATAATTATATTTATTCTCTATATAGACTTGAAACCTATTTTAGATTATTATGAATCCTTTTTGTCTCGAACAAGTACATGCTAGAAGTATCATCAAGAATGCTTTAGAAAGGTGTTCCTTAGAAAAAGAAAACACTGAATTTCTCATACAGGTCAAGGGGACCCTAGCTAATATTAGTCGAAGGGGAATTGAAGAACTAAGTAGTGACTTCTTTGACAATCCATTAGTTCTTGCTAATGGCGAAATAATTATTCCTAGTCCTAGGAGTATTTTAGAGCAAGAAACTCTACATCATATTAATGCCCTCCAACGCCAGCAGGCTATTTTAGAAGGCATAAACGAAGGCTTATCTTCATTAGATAATGCTTTAAGACGTCATAATCAGAATTATGACTATAAATTTCATCAATTTCTTAAGAGAAGAAGGACTAAAAAGTCCAGAAATAATTCCGCAGCCAGTTGCAGTTATGCTTAGTAACTTGAAAAAGAAGCTTTCGAAATGGTATCAGAGCCATATTTCATGTCTCAGACCCAGGGACGACCCTAGTTTTCTTAAAAAGAAAGATAAAAGACAGATATTTGTCGGTCAACAAGATGAATTAGCTAACTCACAGTGGTATGTTGAAACCGAACTAGCAAGCCCTGCTAGAGATTCTCTATCTGGTTTATGTAATGGATAAAGGCAGTAGTAGTAATTCAACTGCTCCCTACAAGGAGTTATAGAGGTCTAACATTCTAGGACAAACCATAGATACAAAGCTAGAAAGTATTTACGAAGGTCTAGGAGAGATCCAGAAGTTAATTTTTCATAATCCTAAGCCTGACCATGAAAAACAAATAGTTCGAAGACATGTTAGGTTTAACCCTACCATAGATCCAACAAAGCCTGGATTTCCATCCATTTCGAACATGGTTCGAACGTTTATTTCTTTAGAAGAATTAGAAAATGAGTACGCTCAAGCTAATTCTGACGAAGAAGAAGAAATCTTGAATAAGATTAATGAGTTACAATTACAATGTAACATGGAAGCAACAGGGGAGACTTCACAAGGTAGCCCATTAATTATGCCAGACTCAACCCAGTCTAGTGGCCCTAGTGGTCCAGAGGCAAGACCAGAAACCCAAAGTAACATGGACGGTCAAATTGGTAGTAGTGACGAAGAGGAAGCTCAACGTTACCGTTACCGACATCAATCGTCTAGACAAAGACGTGTAGGTGGAAGACATTTATTCCCCCACCCTGGTCATGCATATCCGTTATCAAATGCAGGAGCAACGCTTAATATTAACTGTGTTTCAAACACTGATGAAGTCATAAAAGAATGGGTAAAAGCATTACTCATTTATACCGGTGCAACCAGAACTGATGGTGAAGAGTTAAAAATCTTCATTCCACTAACTTTAAATGGAAATGTAGCCGACTAGTTTACTGCCTTACCTGAAGAGACTAAGGTAAGATATTTGGGTGGAACTACCACTAATGATAATAAAACAATTATCAATACTATTGAAAATGAAATTCGAAGAGAATTTCTAGGAGAAGACTATTCTCAACATCGTTTAAGAGAAAAACGAGTTAAAAAGCAGAAGTATTTAACTATGCTTTATAATTTACAAATCTGTGACATCAATTACTTTGATGCGTATGTTTGTGAGTTTGAAAAATATTATTACAAAGCTGAAGTTTCATCAGCAACTATGAATTTGTTAAACTTTCATAACGACATGTTTTTCACTAAACTCCCATTTCCTTGGAGCGATTTGATCTTCAATAAATGGAAGGCCGCTGAAAGACCTGAAAGAACAGATACGTTAGGAGCGCGTATTGAATTTGCTAGAATTACTTTAGCTGATGAATGCGAAAAAGCATACAAACGAAAAAGGCTTCAAAAGGATCAAAAGAAGCTGAAGTGTAAAGATCAACTTTACTATCCGAGCAAATTTGGGTGCCAGTTAGATAAGCCCAAAAGGAAGAAAAAATTCAAGGCCAAGAAGCATCTTGGAAAACGTTTGAAAAAACATCCCAAACCCTTCAGAAAGAAGAGAAAATTCTTTAAGAAAAAACAAAAGAAAAAAGAAGAACAAAAAGATAAGAGTTCTTCTAAGTAAATCCAGAAGCAAGATTGCAAATGTTGGAATTGCAATGAAAAAGGACATTATGCAAACGAATGTCCAAGGAAAATTAACTTTGCAGGTGTCTGCTCTAACGAGCTTTTTGAGCAATTTTCAGGCTACGAAGTGGTCAAATTCTCAGATATAACATTTGAACAAGAAATACTCGTCTTGACTTATTTATCCAGCAGTTCTGACGATGAATCAGAATGAGGAACATACCCAGCGAGAGGAAGGCGAATCCTCAGGTACGTACTCCAATGATGCACTTTTTGATAACAAAAAATATCAAAAGATTTTATCTAAAAGTTTGAAGATTAACGAACATGAAGGTTTTAAGAGAACCATACTTCAAATATACAGGAGAAAGAATATTCAGTATTTTGGAACTAATATCCAAGAAATTCCAATTAGCAGCAGTATTGCTGAAGGCCAAGTAGAATTGCCCCTAGTCACTCTAGAACAGATTAGGCAAAAAATCAGGAAAATTCCTGAGAAAGACCGAATTAAAATAGGTTATATTCATTTTGGTGCGGTTAGAATCCATTTGAAAGCCACCTTTCAAAAAGGATTGGACACACCAATCATACTTACCCTAATGCATAATCACATTGCTAACATATCAGAAGCCATAATAGGCATTCTTAAAGGTAACCTAGTTTACCAAAATCTAAGTTTTACTACTTACCTAGGGTATAGCATACCCATTAAAGATTTAGACACTAACCGTGCCTTAAATCTTTGTTACAATTTCAAGAGGTCAGACTTATTAAAAAGTCTACATCATTCTCCCTTTACCATCTATACCATGGTAAGTTACATGTTAAGTAACACCCACATCATTGATCAATTTCTTCAAAAAGATGAAATTGTATTAGATAATATTTTCTCATATATTTGTGAGATACAAGAAGTATCCAGACCAACTTTACAGCCAGTAAAAGAATGGCATATCGATATTAAACAAAAACCTTTGTTTAATAGATGTAATAGTATGCAAGGTCGCTATTCTATTGATGGCAGTATTTTACGCAGCCAATCTATTGAAAGATTGCCAGTCCCTAGACTAGCAAACTTCCAAATCGTAAGTAAAATATACATTACTCAATGGAAAGATGGGTTAATATGGATTAATCCAGCAATACAGCATAACTATGCTGGACCAGATCTTTTTTCTCCGATCCAAGAACATAAACTAACCTATGTTCCTGTCCTTTTTGGATCCGTCGAACGGATCATCCACCTTGAAAATCAAGCTTTTAATACTAAAGCTGATTTATTATTAGGAATGCGTTTCTTAGCCGAAACCACCTATTCCCTTACAGATCACTTTATGACCATTAAGCTCAATGGTGTAATAATTCAAGTCACTAAGGTCTATGAATAAAGTACCTTACATCAAGGTTAAATTAGTTTATAGGTTCCACAAGCCTAAATGGTTTCACGCCATGATAGACACTGGATCAGATGTCACTATGGCATCAGCCAATTCTTACCCAGAAAGATATTGGAAAGACCTACACAAACCTCTACAAGTGGTTGTTGCGTCAGGACAAGTAACTAAACTTACCAAAGCCGTTTTTGGTCAGTTTATTGCCATCTTTGACAGCACGGCTGAACAATACAAAATTCTACCACTACCCACGGTAGTCATACAAGCACCTAAAGATGCCACTTATAACCTACTTATAGGAGTAGATTTCCTTAACAGATTTAAGGAGTATAGTTGTGATCACTCACAAATTCGTTTTCTAACCCCATGTGGACATTGGATCAATTCCAAGCTTATAACCCAACCTCAATACCAAGGAACTATCTCATTTCACCCACGCAGCCAGCATGGTGTACACACTAGGCCCAAAAATATAAATCGGCCCAAAAACCTTACAAAAAGGCCCAAAGACCATTCCAAGGCTAAAGCCCAATTATTAAACGCTCTATCTAATACCCAAAGAGCTCTTGAATTTCGCCTGAAAAACGAAGTAAAAACACTTCTCCAAGCCCATTTCGATGATAACCTATTGAAATATTGGGATAAAGATAAGTCTCATGCAGACATCCAGTTAAAAGAGGCTAACTCAATTGTAAGAGTTAAGCCCATGAGATACAATCAAGCAGACGAACTCGAGTTCAAAACCCAACTCCGAGAGCTTGAAGAAAAGCAATTAGCTTTCAAAAGCACAGAGGAAAACAAAAGTCCTCACAGCAGTCCAGCCTTTATGGTTAATAACCACTCTGAACAAAAGAGAGGTAAACCCAGAATGGTTATCAACTATAAAAGGTTGAACGAATTAACTGTCTTCGACGGTTGTTTCCTTCCTGACAAGGAATTGCTTATTAACAAAACCCTCAATAAGAAGTGGTTCTCAAAGTTTGATTGCAAATCAGGGTTTTATCAGATTAAATTAAAAGAATCTGCTAAACCTTTAACTGCATTCAGCACGCCACAAGGGCAATACATCTGGAATGTAATGCCAATGGGACTAAAAAATGCCCCATAAATCTTCCAAAGAAGGATGGATAACATCTTCAATGAATATTCAGATTTCTGTCTGGTTTACGTTGATGATATCCTTATCTTTTCATCTAATATTGCAGATCATGCAACTCACCTGATTAAATTTATTGAAAAAAGCTGTAATCGTGGTTTGATTCTATCAGCTAAAAAGGTTGAAATAGCCAAAGAACAAATTGAGTTCTTAGGCCTTAAAATAGATCACAAAGGCATCGAAATGCAACCACATATTTGTAAAAAAGTTGTTAAATTTCCTGATAAACTTGTTGACCGAAAACAGGTTGAAAGGTTTTTAGGATGTATCAATTACATCAGTGATTTTATACCTAACCTAGCATGGTTAAAAGGTCCCCTTCAAGATCTTCTCAAGAAGAGATTGAATTTGCAATGGCAAGATTATCATACCCATCTTGTCCAACAGCTTAAAAAATTATGTACTCAGCTACCGAAATTGGCCATACCTGAAACAGGAGACCAACTTATAGCTGAAACAGACGCCTCAGACCAATATTGGGGAGGAGTTCTTAAGGCCAAAAAGGCTGACAACAAAGAGCATATTTGTAGATATGCAAATGGCTGTTTTAAACCAGCAGAGATTAATTACCATAGCAACGAAAAAGAATTGCTAGCTTTGAAACGAAGTTTTGCTAAGTTTCATTTCTTTATACTACTTGTTAAGTTCTTAGTTAGAACTGATAATACTAACGTCAAAGCTTATATTTTTAATAAGCTGCCTTGTACTCTAGAATACAAAAGGCGCCATAGATGGCAGCAATATTTTCAAGAATATCAATTCGATATTGAGCATATTAAAGGTAAAAATAATTATCTTGCTAATTTTCTTAGCAGGGAAGCCAATGATTGAAGAAGAAACTTCTTCGATGGACGCCAAATCCTTATT
Organism: Carnegiea gigantea; assembly: GCA_029747015.1. Classification (NCBI taxonomy): domain Eukaryota; kingdom Viridiplantae; phylum Streptophyta; class Magnoliopsida; order Caryophyllales; family Cactaceae; genus Carnegiea; species Carnegiea gigantea. The sequence goes on from JAKOGI010002850.1 coordinate 58,115, forward strand.
GGAGATGGCTATTCATGAATTGTGCATTGCTCATGAGAGGATGACACAGATTCAACGAGAAATCTCAGAAGAGATTAGTCCTCGGATTATCCAAGCTTTATCAAGCTTAGATGAAGTCATGGCATTACAAGCTATTGACCTATCTGATGAAACACATCAGGCATTTCTTGGAACGTGTAAGCGTGCCAAGAATCTCCAAGAAGGAGAAGGACTTATGTCCGTACCAGAGACCTCTATGCCTACTTTCAACACGAAAGGAAAGGAGCAGATGTCTTCTGCCTCCCCTGAAACAGGGGAAGATGACTTTACAGTCATCGTTTCAAAGGCATATAAGCCTTCAAAAGAGCCTACATTAAATCAGGCTGTCTCTTTGGAACAATACGTTTCCTATGCAAAATGGGTATATTCAGCCCAAAACACTAACTGCCAGATTATCGACACTTCTGGGATATATCCTAGAGTTCATTTCCTTGCAGGAAGTACTACTGAAGAAGTTAGCAGAGCTGTCATATTTGGCTTCTGTGCTAGCATCACTTGCAGCCCAGGAAACAGGGAAATTTTAGGATTACATAAATCCATCATCGAAGCTGTTAAAAAGTTTCAAAAAAGTTCAAAGTCCGATATGGTAGTATTGAAACTACTATCAGCGAGTCCAGAAATTGTAACACCCCCAGCCCCTAGGCCGGAAGCATTACGCTTTCCTAACTTCTTACTTAATTCCTGGGACGAAACGGGCAGAATTACCCCTAAAAACTGACCGTTTCTAGGCTAAAAGCCTTACAATAAGTCCCTGTAAATCAACGGAAGCGCAAAACATTTAAAACATAGCTCAATGGCCACACGCCGGAGTTCATAACTCAACGAGCCACTCGCTCGGAGTACACCAAATAGATTGACTCATGAATAAAGAAGAAATGGAAGATACAACTCAAAGGTTAACAAAACCGGAGAATTAAGATTTACATCTCGAAATATAGCTAAATTAAACCAAGAAGACATCTAACTAACTTGATGGTTGGCTCAGACGGCCATACAGAGCGACCTTTTATACCATATGCATTATATGAACTAGAATAATTGTTTACAGACCTTTATAAACTAAGAATACATTAGATGATTTCATTAAACACATAGGATCCCTTCAAATGAGCACGTACGACGCCTTGTAAGCAACAATAGGTTCCTTCTAGACTTATCTGACTCAACTTCTTCCTGTCAGAAGGAAAACCTGGGGAAAAGGGGGAAAGAGTAGTGGGATGAGCAACCACACGCTCAGTGAGTGTCCCCCAACCCCCTTAAAACCAAAACCGTTACAGGCAATACTATCTTTACTAGTCACATATCACGTTTCCATACTTTACTATCATAATAGATATTCATAGAACCTTTATGGAAGGATCACTAAACATAAACTTTACTTCGACCACTCAGTCATATTTCTAGGTTCCTCAAAGACGGAATTCTTTACTAGCAAGCAGTTAGGCACATGAGTAAGCATCGAAGGCTAAGTATAAGGATCTTTTCTTTTCATAATATAACTTCCTAACACTCCATTTAAATTACACATGAACCCTCAATCATATGATGTGTATTTAAGGTTATCCCTTTTTATATTCACACTTTTCTTGGTATTTCATTCATATAATATACAGATCACACACATAAACACATATCATGCATTTAAGTACCTTTAAACATCATATTAAGCTGTATGACACCCTCGCATGCTATTCACATAACAACGTTCATTCTTTTAGGAAGAGACGCCTTCATTCATGGAATTTTCAATGTGCTAGAACTTTCTTTCTCATCTCACACACTTTAAATCAGACAGGTTTGATATGGATAAGGATGATGCCACATAAGATTAGAATCCCGTTCAACCATATTTAGGAATCATTCATAATGCATCCATTGAAAACTTTCCTTTAATACATAGGCTAAGAATCCACATTCAAACATGTTTGAAGATCATTTCATAACTCATTCATTGAAAGCTTTCTTTCTTTCGTTGAAAACGTTTTCTTAGTCTTCAAAGGAAGTTCCATTTCGTTTGGTCGCGTAACGACCCTTATAAGCTTTCCATACATCATTCCATATAGCCTTTTGGGCTCATAAAAAGAACTTCCTTTCCTTTTTAATCGTTTAAAAATGGCAAAGAGCCAATTGCTTTTCTTAACTTAGTACGAAAGTACTTCTAGCATAAGATCATTACAGGGTGCTGATTGGGTGAGAACTATTCTCGACCCCATAGTGGGACCTAACGCTCACGCTTAAGCTCTTACTCCCGGGATGGCTACATATAACATATCGGACCATTACATTAGCCCTCGTCAGGGCCTCTAGGGTTTATCCGGACTTATCCCCTAGGTTAACATTACATCATATCATATTGTCCGCAGCACATTATCTTAGCCACTTAAAGCGTATCGGCCATAACGGCTAGTAATTTTGTCGTATCTTTTGGTAAAATCATTTGTCATGCAACTCACGCCTTTGTAAAATTCTTTAGGATTCCCCCGTTCAAGCAGGTTCATTCCCAAAACTGTATTCGTTTACTTTAAAATATGCCATCATGCACTAATATTTATGGCTACTATTATTTCAAAACATGAAATCCTTCTTTGAAAATCTCACCCTTATGCACATAATGCAACTTGAGCAAATAGAAGGGAAAGAGGTTCACATATATCACATTCAAACACTTCATAATTAATTCATCACATCGAGCCACACATGGCCTCGCAATCCACACGATTGCGGTCATTTCACAACCCAGTCTCCCTCCTCACTTGCACCGTACCACAAGACCTCGAACGCTCATAATTCTTTCCTCAAACCATCCAACTACCAACTCGTTTCATTGATTTATTAATACAACATATTATCATACTAATTTATGAAAAGGTAAGATTTAGGTACTTACCTGGGCAAGCAGCACCACTTGGCGGTGCGTTACAGCAAGCATACGTACGCATATATATACCATCACGTACACATATAAAACTATAGAACTTTACTTGGGAATTAATACATGATAAGGCTCCAAGCATTTATAAATTTACTTCAGAGTTAGTAGGCCTTTATGGGATAGTTAAGCATATAGGCGATCATAGACTGATTAAACATTTATATGCATAAACTTTAAACACGTACGATGCACTTCGAAGTTCATACTCGATCATGGAACGACCAAACATTCATAAACGTTGGTTTCAAAGTTACAAAACAAGTCCAATTGAGCTATTTCATCATAATACGATTCTAAATGTTCACTATCTACATCGAAATTACTATTTGAATCGAAATAAACCACTTAAACATAATACAACTTTAGGCATTCAGTTATTATGTCTAAGTTACTACTCAGGTATAGACTAACTAAATACTCAAGTATCGATTCCAACCATACTCATCTCTTTTCGAAGCTATTAATCAAGTATGAATCGTTTAAGTGTACTTATGTCGATTCAAAGCATTCATAATTCATTTTGTGCTAAACTTTTAGGCATGAACTAGCTAAATTTACTTGAATTGATTCTAAACACGTTAAACTAACTTCGTTTATAATCCTTTTCATGCATCAACTAATTAATTGAATCGTTGCTAAACATGCTAAATTAACTTCGAATTAATAACTGAGGCATGATTAACTAAATTGGTTCGATTCGAAGCTAAAGGTATTCAATTCATTTCGATGTAAAATCTCAAACATTCAATTGTCGTAAGCATTCGAATTAACGCTAAAGGTATGTAATTCACTTCGAATTATAAATTCAGGCTTTCGATAGCTACATACATTCGAATTAACGCTAAACATGTATAATTCACTTCGAATTATAAACTTAGGCATTCAATGGTTACATATATTCGAATTAACGCCAAACATGTATAGTTAACTTCGAATTATAAACCTCAAGCAGCACATTCTAAATTAGGCTATGCTACTCTAACAATGCAACATCGATTCCACTAAAACGTTTGCGAAATTAGTACTAATTTAGGAGGCGAGGAACACCCACCTCGATACCACGCTAGAAACATGCGATTTAGCTTGAATTGAGGCCAAAAATCGAACACCAACTCCCTACTCTTCGCGCGTGACTCAACCAGTCCAAACCCACAAACCCTAACTTGCAATTTTTGATAGATTCAGGTAGAATTCGAAGGGGATAAAGCAAGGGATTCAATTTATAGAGCAGAAGAGGTTCGAAACTCACCTTGCATGTGAATTTTGTTCGAGCTTCGGCCCTGCCGTGCAGAATTCGGCCAAACCGTGGCCGATTTTCACTCAACCACCGCGCAGAGGTGGTTGTCAACGTGGCTCCACCGTCGACGGCGATGGTCGGGGTGGTGTGGGCCTGAGGGTTCGAAACCTCAACCATTGAACCGAGCCCCCACACTCTCAATCTCGCTCGCTCCCTCTCTCTTGCTTCGTCGGCCCACAGCCGTGGCTGCCCGTGCACCACGGCCCCGGCGTCGTCGCCGGCCGCCTTCTCCCTCTCAGACTCTCTCTCTCCCCCCTCTCGCTTCTCTGCCGTGAGGTTCGCGGGGCAGGGCAGAGAACCCCCCTGTCGCGTTTCTATGCCCGTGGAAGAAGGGGCTTCGGCCCCTTTTTTTTTTGGGTAATAACTCAATCAACCTAAATCGCTAGTCCAATCCCGAACGCCTTGTTCTAAACTCAAATCGATAACATAACCTTTCATCAATTATTGGTACCCAAATACGCCGAAGTCCCATTTAATAAACCTCGAAACTCATTCTAAGGTTGAAAACCTAACCGTTTTCAGGAAACGACTAAATAAATCGAATATCGACTAAATTAAACTATCGATATCACTTAAAGGCAAAAATGGCACGAATTGATTTTGAAATCAATAATAGCAATAATAATCTCGTCTTTAATGAAATTATAGTTCTCAAAAGCACATTGATAATAATTTAACTCATACAGTTACTAAAAATACGAATTTAAAACGTAAAAAGGAAATTAGTCAGCTTAACGGAAAACGAAACTGCGGGGTCTTACACTCTTCCCCCCTTAAAAGAATTTCGTCCCCGAAATTCTAAATCTAAAATCGGTCTTTCCTAGAATGCACGTACATAACTAAGATCTATGCGGTAAGTTTTCAAAAGGTTTCATTTTGTAGACTCTACATCTTTCAAATCGAAAGAAAATGGCTTATGGTATCCAGCTTCCTCATCGCCAATCTCTTCAGGCGTCTACTCGCTCTATTTTGGTGCCGAGGGCAAATCGCATTGAAGTGAGGCAAATGAGTTGGCGTGGAAAACCATATTAAGTTTGTTTCGAAAATGAAACATAGATTTTTGATATTCTAGACTCATTTTGCATGGCAGGCAACAACTGTACGCATATGCACCTACAAGTGAGTATCTAAAGGTGTGGCAACCGGGACGATGAGATCGCAAGGTTATATATGGTAGTCTCATCCCAAAACATGAATTCAGTCACTTGTGGAATCACGATGATCATCAAGGAAACTTTTACAACACATTGGGAATAATAAGAGAGTCACGTAGCACCACATAGCATTACTCGAGCACAATAGTATCACATGGCATCAACATTTCAGCATTCTCAAGTTTACGAATTGGAGATAACATGCAACCTACTAACATACATTCAGCAAGAATTTACAAAACGAAAACATACATGATTGACATGATCCCGAGTATTCTACCACACTACTTTCTTAAACATAAGGTGTATATATATATATATGTCCATGAACGTTATTCAAGTAAATGTAGCTCTATCTTCATTTAGTCATGCATTACATACATCGAGTTCGACTAATCCAACTATAACGCGAGAAACCAGCATTGATGAGCTATGAATGATGATTCCAGAGTCATGGTACGAAACTAGCCACACATATCAAGTCGTTCTAACTAATACAGCCACAGGTTCAATTAAACTCAAGCCAAGCAATTACAAAAACTCACTTTGTTGGCATTTGATCATAAACAAGTCGATGGTTCCATACAACGATCCTATCTATATATATTCTTATGGTCTTACACAGCACATGACATCATAACAAATCTTTAAGGCATGTGGACCCATACGTTGTCACATAGAACACCTAGGCACGTGGGTATGCGTGCAATCCTCTTTTTGCAGTCTATGGTCAACGACATGCTCTAAACCCCATCCAATTTAGGAAAGATTGGTGTTGAGCAGCTAGAATTGTGTGGGTATGGTTGACGTCAATGGCCTCATAGGTTCACGTTGAGGTCTTACGAGATACATCTATCTTATAGGCGATCGTAGGAGTCTTATTGTAGGTCGCTAGCCTTAGGAGGGATCGTCTACGATGCACAATTCCAAAGTCTGCTAGGTTCTTTCTCCCTTGAGGTTTCTAGGTATATCAGGGTTCGTTCGGGCCAAAACATCTCACCCCATTCATGAATAGTAATTCGTACGATAGGAAGCAAGTAATGCACGATTTAGGCAACAATTACAAAGAAGGAGAACGGTAGGTACACTTTTACGTAATGTACCATCAGCACATAAATTTTCACACATGCATATGAAAATATCCTTTAATTTCACTCAGGAAAATCAAAAGTCACATCAGCAATATACCATTTAGTAGGATTTCATGGCAGCCAATTTCCAATCATTCCTTTTCCAGCTCAATACGAAGGATTCTATCAACATACACGTCTACCACATATGCATTTACGAGCAACATTTGATAAACATAAGGGCGCATATTAGTGAATCTAACTACCTCATCATCACTAACGAAAAGCTAATTCTTTGGTGTAAGAAAAACTTGGCTCGATAATCAAAACGACATTAACATCTCAAAATCTTGAGTTTCAAAGGATTAAAAATAGCTTATCTATTTCGAATCTCTTTGTTTTCAATAAAAGGACGGTTAACTGCTTCTAGCTCCCTCTCTACCAACCTTTGAGTACATCTGCTCACTCCATTATGGGGCTCGAGGAGCAAATCGTACTTCAGGGGCAAAGACGAGCTTAAAGAAAGATTTTTCAATCATTCGAGTTTAAAACGACGTGCTTGAACTATTGATCATCTTATCAGAACGCACGAAGAAAACATTTGTCATTCAAAACATCACCTAGCTCACACAAGAATACGGAAGTGAATTGGGTTCACGTCCTAACACACAGCTCACATTTTAATCGATCGGTTTACCCGGATCGCATAAAAGTCAATCAATGAAATCAATTAACACATTAGGAACGTATTGCACCAATGAAGTACTCACAACGTCACTTGAAGGCGTGGGGAGAGCTATTTGACTCCTACACTAACGCATAACTCACCGCTTTTACTCAATCGACCTTCTCGAGCCACACGTAAGTCGCAAATGGCCATACTATAGGGCACACGTGCACACAGAGTAGGCATACGTCACATAATCACAAAGAGTTCCTAGGTGACTATATGAAATGCAAGACTCAGGTCGCGGCCTATGGTCGCAGGACCTTTGCTCTGATACCATCAATGTAACACCTCCAGCCTCTAGGCCGGAAGCATTACGCTTTCCTAACTTCTTACTTAATTTCTGGGCCGAAACGGGCAGAATTTCCCCTAAAAACTGACCGTTTCCAGGCTAAAACCCTTACAACAAGTCCCTGTAAATCAACGGAAGCGCAAAACATTTAAAACATAGCTCAACGGCCACACGCCGGAGTTCATAACTCAACGAGCCACTCGCTCGGAGTACACCAAATAGATTGACTCATGAATAAAGAAGAAATGGAAGATATAACTCAACGGTTAACAAAACTGGAGAATTTAAGATTTACATCTCAAAACATAGCTAAATTAAACCAAGAAGACATCTAACTAACTTGATGGTTGGCTTAGACGGCCATACAGAGCGACCTTTATACCATATGCATTACATGAACTAGAATAATCGTTTACAGACCTTTATAAACTAAGAGTACATTACATGACTTCATTAAACATGTAAGATCCCTTCCAATGAGCACATACGACGCCTTGTAAGCAACAATAGGTTCCTTCTGGACTTATCTGACTCAACTTCTTCTCGTCAGACAGAAAACCTGGGGAAAAGGGAAAGAGTAATGGGATGAGCAACCACACGCTCAGTGAGTGTCCCCCAACCCCTTTAAAACCAAAACCGTTGCAGGCAATACTATCTTTACTAGTCACATATCACGTTTCCATACTTTACTATCATAATAGATATTCATAGAACCTTTATGGAAGGATCACTAAACATAAACTTTACTTCGACCACTCAGTCATATTTCTAGGTTCCTCAAAGACGGAATTCTTTACTAGCAAGCAGTTAGGCACATGAGTAAGCATCGAAGGCTAAGTATAAGGATCTTTTCTTTTCATAATATAACTTCCTAACATTCCATTTAAATTACACATGAACCCTCAATCATATGATGTGTATTTAAGGTTATCCCTTTTCATATTCACACTTTTCTTGGTATTTCATTCATATAATATACAGATCACACACGTAAACGCATATCAAGCATTTAAGTACCTTTAAACATCATATTAAGCTATATGACACCCTCGCATGCTATGCACATATCAACGTTCATTCTTTTAGGAAGAGACGCCTTCATTCATGGAATTTTTAACGTGCTATAACTTTCTTTCTCATCTCATACACTTTAAATCAGACAGGTTTGATATGGATAAGAATGATGCCACATAAGATTAGAATCCCGTTCAACCATACTTAAGAATCATTCATAATGCATCCATTGAAAACTTTCCTTTAATACATAGGCTAAGAATCCACATTCAAACATGTTTGAAGATCATTTCATAACTCATTCATTGAAAGCTTTTTTTTTCTTTCGTTGAAAACGTTCTCTTAGTCTTCAAAGGAAGTTCCATTTCGTTTGGTCGCGTAACGACCCTTATAAGCTTTCCATACATCATTCCATATAGCCTTTTGGGCTCATAAAAAGAACTTTCTTTCCTTTTTAATCGTTTAAAAATGGCAAAGAGCCAATTGCTTTTCTTAACTTAGTACAAAAGTACTTCTGGCATAAGATCATTACAGGGTGCTGATTGGGTGAGAACTATTCTCGACCCCATAGTGAGACCCAACGCTCACGCTTAAGCTCTTACTCCCGGGATGGCTACATATAACATATCGGACCATTACATTAGCCCTCGTCAGGGCCTTTAGGGTTTATCCGGACTTATCCCCTAGGTTAACATACATCATATCATATTGTCCGCAGCACATTATCTTAGCCACTTAAAGCGTATCGGCCATAACGGCTAGTAATTTTGTCGTATCTTTTGGTAAAATCATTTGTCATGCAACTCACGCCTTTGTAAAATTCTTTAGGATCCCCCCGTTCAAGCAGGTTCACTCCCAAAACTGTATCCGTTTACTTTAAAATATGCCATCATGCACTAATATTTATGGCTACTATTATTTCAAAACATGAAATCCTTCTTTGGAAATCTCACCCTTATGCATATAATGCAACTTGAGCAAATAGAAGGGAAAGAGGTTCACATATATCACATTCAAACACTTCATAATTAATTCATCACATCGAGCCACACATGGCCTCGCAATCCACACGATTGTGGCCATTTCACAACCCAGTCTCCCTCCTCACTTGCACCGTACCACAAGACCTCGAATGCTCATAATTCTTTCCTCAAACCATCCAACTACCAACTCGCTTCATTGATTTATTAATGCAACATATTATCATACTAATTTATGAAAAGGTAAGATTTAGGTACTTACCTGGGCAAGCAGCACCACTTGGCGGTGCGTTACAGCAAGCATACGTATGTATATATATATATACCATGACGTACACATATAAAACTATAGAACTTTACTTGGGAATTCATACATGATAAGGCTCCAAGCATTTATAAATTTACTTCAGAGTTAGCAGGCCTTTATGGGATAGTTAAGCATATAGGCGGTCATAGACTGATTAAACATTTATATACATAAACTTTAAACACGTACGATGCACTTCGAAGTTCATACACGATCATGGAACGACCAAACATTCATAAACGTTGGTTTCGAAGTTACAAAACAAGTCCAATTGAGCTATTTCATCATAATACGATTCTAAATGTTCACTATCTACATCGAAATTACTATTCGAATCGAAATAAACCACTTAAACATAATACGACTTTAGGCATTCAGTTATTATGTCTAATTCACTACTCAGGTATAGACTAGCTAAATACACAAGTATCAATTCCAACCATACTCATCTCTTTTCGAAGCTATTAATCAAGTATGAATCGTTTAAGTGTACTTATGTCGATTCAAAGAATTCATAATTCATTTTGTGCTAAACTTTTAGGCATGAACTAGCTAAATTTACTTGAATCGATTGTAAACACGTTAAACTAATTTCGTTTATAATCCTTTTCATGTATCAACTAATTAATTGAATCGATGCTAAACATGCTAAATTAACTTCGAATTAATAACTGAGGCATGATTAACTAAATTGGTTCGATTCGAAGCTAAAGGTATTTAATTCATTTCGATGTAAAATCTCAAACATTCAATAGTCACAAGCATTCGAATTAACGCTAAAGGCATGTAATTCACTTCGAATTATAAATTCAGGCTTTCGATAGCTACATACATTCGAATTAACGCTAAACATATATAATTCACTTTGAATTATAAACTTAGGCATTCAATGGTTACATATATTCGAATTAACGCCAAACATGTATAGTTAACTTCGAATTATAAACCTCAAGCAACACATTCTAAATTAGGCTATGCTACTCTAACATGCAACATCGATTCCACTAAAACGTTTGCGAAATTGGTACTAATTTAGGAGGCGAGGAACACCCACCTCGATACCACGCTAGAAACATGCGATTTAGCTTGAATTGAGGCCAAAAATCAAACACCAAATCCCTGCTCTTCGCGCGTGACTCAACCAGTCCAAACCCACAAACCCTAACTTGCAATTTTTGATAGATTCAGGTATAATTCGAAGGGGATAAAGCAAGGGATTCAATTTATAGAGCAGAAGAGGTTCGAAACTCACCTTGCATGGGAATTTTGTTCGAGCTTCGGCCCTGCCCGTGCAGAATTCGGCCAAACCGTGGCCGATTTTCACTCAACCACCGCGTAGAGGTGGTCGTCGGCGTGGCTCCACCGTCGACGGCGACGGTCGGGGTAGTGTGGGCCTGAGGGTTCGAAACCTCAACCATTGAACCGAGCCCCCACACTCTTAATCTCGCTCGCTCCCTCTCTCTCGCTTCGTCGGCCCACAGCCGTGGCTGCCCGTGCACCGCGGCCCCGGCGTCGTCGCCGGCCGCCTTCTCCCTCTCAGACTCTCTCTCTCCCCCCTCTCGCTTCTCTGCCGTGAGGTTCGCGGGGTAGGGCAGAGAACCCCCCCTGTCGCGTTTCTCTGGCCGTGGAAGAAGGGGCTTCGGCCCCTTAATTTTTTTTTGGGTAATAACTCAATCAACCTAAATCGCTAGTCCAATCCCGAACGCCTTGTTCTAAACTCAAATCGATAACATAACCTTTCATCAATTATTGGAACCCAAATACGCCGAAGTCCCATTTAATAAACCTCGAAACTCATTCTAAGGTTGAAAACCTAATCGTTTTCAGGAAACGACTAAATAAATCGAATATCGACTAAATTAAACTATCGATATCACTTAAAGGCATAAATGGCACGAATTGATTTTGAAATCAATAATAGCAATAATAATCTCGTCTTTAATGAAATTATAGTTCTCAAAAGCACATTGATAATAATTTAACTCATACAGTTACTAAAAATACGAATTTAAAACGTAAAAAGGAAATTAGTCAGCTTAACGGAAAACGAAACTGCGGGGTCTTACAGAAATATTACCCACTCCAACACCAGGATGGATAATAGTCCAGCTCTGTACCCCAAATAGAGCTAATTTGAAGTTCAAAAAGAACAAGTCTCTGGAAGTTCCAAAAATCCACGAAGGTTGGATTTGCAACCGACGAGCCCTCGGATTTACAGTTATCTTAAAGAAATTACAGTCTTTAAGAGAAGCCAAGAAAGGCTTTATGTACAACTCTCCCAGCAATATTTTTATTTTTGCTGAAGGAAGCTGCACTCCTAGGTATGATGCCCTCAACAAGATAAGTTCAGGGATAAGCCTCATCTATACCTGTAGAATGCCAGGTAGCCATCATACTCGTAGTCTGCTATGTGGTAACATTCACAAAGAAAAAACTACAGGATGCTGTATTTGTCCTCTAAGACTTCTATGAGAAGGAAGCGTGTTAGACCCACCAAAAGGCAAAAGTAAGATGCTAAAGGCAAAAGCATCAGACAGACGCTGCATTAAAGTAGAAGATTCCCAGACGTACAATTATAGTGCATGACAGCATTATTGAAAAAGAAGAAAAGGACGTCCACTAAAAAAGAACGCGTCTTTATACGAAAAAGCAAAGCATCTCCAACAGTGCAAAAGGAGAAATAATGTAACTTTACTTTTATAAAGTTGTACGATTAGCTTTGTAATTAAGGCAACTGTCGGTTAGGCTTCTCTATATAAGGAAGCTACCCTCATTTGTAAGGGGGCATCGATTGAGAGACGAGAGGAGAACTCAAAGAAAATGATAGAGTAACTACTCCATCTAGGGAGTAGGGTATGTATGAGAAAATAATGTATAATTATTGATCTTATCAATAAAATTAGTTTTTGTGTATCCTGATTTGCAACATCATTTGATTTGAGAAGGAACCTGGAGTACCTTTGGTATTGCCAAGGAAGTAGCCACAGACGGGAGGTCGCCGGCGAAAGGGCAAAAAACCAGCAAGGTATTGGTTCTATCTCTTATTAATCATGTTCCTTAGCAAGATACATATTTACTAATTAGCTTGATAAAATTAATAATTATATTTATTCTCTATACAGACTTGAAACCTATTTTAGATTATCATGAATCCTTTCTGTCCCGAACAACTGCATGCTAGAAGTATCATCAAGAATGCTTTAGAAAGGTGTTACTTAGAAAAAGAAAACACTGAATTTCTCATACAGGTCAAGGAGACCCTAGCTAATATTAGTCGAAGGGGAATTGAAGCACCAAGTAGTGACTTCTTTGACAATCCATTAGTTCTTGCTAATGGCGAAATAATTATTCCTAGTCCTAGGAGTATTTTAGAGCAAGAAACTCTACATCATATTAATGCCCTCCAATGCCAGCAGGCTATTTTAGAAGGCATAAACGAAGCCTTATCGTCATTAGATAATGCTTTAAGACGTCATAATCAGAATTATGACTATAAATTTCATCAATTTCTTAAGAGAAGAAGGACTAAAAAGTCCAGAAATAATTCCGCATCCAGTTGCAGTTATGCTTAGTAACTGGAAAAAGAAGCTTTCGAAATGGTCAAAAATATAAATCGGCTCAAAAACCTTATAAAAAGGCACAAAGACCATTCCAAGGTTAAAGCCCAGTTATTAAACGCTCTATCTAATGCCCAAAGAGCTCTTGAATTTTGCCTGGAAAACGAAGTAAAAAACACTTCTCCAAGCCCATTTCGATGATAACCCATTGAAATATTGGGATAAGGATAAGTCTTATGCAGACATCCAGTTAAAAAAGGCCAACTCAATTGTAAGAGTTAAGCCCATGAGATACAATCAAGCAGACGAACTCGAGTTCAAAACCCAACTCCGAGAGCTTGAAGAAAAGCAATTAGCTTTCAAAAGCACAGAGGAAAACAAAAGTCCTCACAGCAGTCCAGCCTTTATGGTTAATAACCACTCTGAACAAAAGAGAGGTAAACCCAGAATGGTTATCAACTATAAAAGGTTGAACGAATTAACTGTCTTCGACGGTTGTTTCCTTCCTGACAAGGAATTGCTTATTAACAAAACCCTCAATAAGAAGTGGTTCTCAAAGTTTGATTGCAAATCAGGGTTTTATCAGATTAAATTAAAAGAATCTGCTAAACCTTTAACTGCATTCAGCACGCCACAAGGGCAATACATCTGGAATGTAATGCCAATGGGACTAAAAAATGCCCCATAAATCTTCCAAAGAAGGATGGATAACATCTTCAATGAATATTCAGATTTCTGTCTGGTTTACGTTGATGATATCCTTATCTTTTCATCTAATATTGCAGATCATGCAACTCACCTGATTAAATTTATTGAAAAAAGCTGTAATCGTGGTTTGATTCTATCAGCTAAAAAGGTTGAAATAGCCAAAGAACAAATTGAGTTCTTAGGCCTTAAAATAGATCACAAAGGCATCGAAATGCAACCACATATTTGTAAAAAAGTTGTTAAATTTCCTGATAAACTTGTTGACCGAAAACAGGTTGAAAGGTTTTTAGGATGTATCAATTACATCAGTGATTTTATACCTAACCTAGCATGGTTAAAAGGTCCCCTTCAAGATCTTCTCAAGAAGAGATTGAATTTGCAATGGCAAGATTATCATACCCATCTTGTCCAACAGCTTAAAAAATTATGTACTCAGCTACCGAAATTGGCCATACCTGAAACAGGAGACCAACTTATAGCTGAAACAGACGCCTCAGACCAATATTGGGGAGGAGTTCTTAAGGCCAAAAAGGCTGACAACAAAGAGCATATTTGTAGATATGCAAATGGCTGTTTTAAACCAGCAGAGATTAATTACCATAGCAACGAAAAAGAATTGCTAGCTTTGAAACGAAGTTTTGCTAAGTTTCATTTCTTTATACTACCTGTTAAGTTCTTAGTTAGAACTGATAATACTAACGTCAAAGCTTATATTTTTAATAAGCTGCCTTGTACTCCAGAATACAAAAGGCGCCATAGATGGCAGCAATATTTTCAAGAATATCAATTCGATATTGAGCATATTAAAGGTAAAAATAATTATCTTGCAGATTTTCTTAGCAGGGAAGCCAATGATTGAAGAAGAAACTTCTTCGATGGATGCCAAATCCTTATTGAAGATGGCTATTCATGAATTGTGCATTGCTCATGAGAGGATGACACAGATTCAACGAGAAATCTCAGAAGAGATTAATCCTCGGATTATCTAAGCTTTATCAAGCTTAGATGAAGTCATGGCATTACAAGCAATTGACCTATCTGATGAAACACATCAAGCATTTCTTGGAACGTGTAAGCGTGCCAAGAATCTCCAAGAAGGAGAAGGACTTATGTCCGTACCAGTGACCTCTATGCCTACTTTCAAAACGAAAGGAAAGGAATAGATGTCTTCTGCCTCCTCTGAAACAGAGGAAGATGACTTTACAGTCATCGTTTCAAAGGCATATAAGCCTTCAAAAGAGCCTACATTAAATCAGGCTGTCTCTTTGGAACAATACGTTTCCTATGCAAAATGGGTATATTCAGCCCAAAAGACTAACTGCCAGATTATCGACACTTCTGGGATATATCCTAGAGTTCATTTCCTTGCAGGAAGTACTACTGAAGAAGTTAGCAGAGCTGTCATATTTGGCTTCTGTGCTAGCATCACTTGCAGCCCAGGAAACAGGGAAATTTTAGGATTACATAAATCCATCATCGAAGCTGTTAAAAAGTTTCAAAAAAGTTCAAAGTCCGATATGGTAGTATTGAAACTACTATCAGCGATTCCAGAAATAATTCCGCAGCCAGTTGCAGTTATGCTTAGTAACTGGAAAAAGAAGCTTTCGAAATGGTATAAAAATATAAATCGGCCCAAAAACCTTATTTGATCTTCAACAAATGGAAGGCCGCTGAAAGACCTGAAAGAACAGATACGTTAGGTGCACGTATTGAATTTGCTAGAATTACTCTAGCTGATGAATGCGAGAAAGCATATAAACGAAAAAGACTTCAGAAGGATCAGAAGAAGTTAAAGTGTAAAGATCAGCTCTACTATCCGAGCAAATTTGGGTGCCAGTTAGACAAACCCAAAAAGAAGAAAAAGTTTAAAGCCAAGAAGCAACTTAGCAAACGGTTGAAAAAACATCCCAAACCCTTCAGGAAGAAGAGAAAATTCTTTAAGAAAAAACAAAAGAAAAAGGAAGAACATAAAGATAAGAGTTCTTCTAAGCAAATCCAGAAGCAAGATTGCAAATGCTGGAATTGCAATGAGAAAGAACATTTTGCAAACGAATGTCGAAAGAAAATTAACTTTGCAGGTGTCTGCTCTAACGAGCTTTTTGAGCAATTTTCAGGCTACGAAGAGGTCGAATTCTCTGATATAACATCTGAAGACGAAATACTCGTCTTGACTTATTTATCCAGCAGTTCTGACGATGAATCAGAATGAAGAACATACCCAGCAAGAGGAAGGCGAATCCTCAGGTAGGTACTCCAATGAAGTACTTTTTGATAAGAAAAAATATCAAAAGATTTTATCTAAAAGTTTGAAGATTAACGAACATGAAGGTCTTAAGAGAACCATACTTCAAATATTCAAGAGAAAGAATATTCAGTATTTTGGAACTCATATCCAAGAAATTCCAATTACAAGCAGCGTTGCTGAAGGCCAAAAAGAATTACCCCTAGTCACTCTAGAACAGATTAGGCAAAAAGTCAGGAAAATCCCTGAAAAAGACCGAATTAAGATAGGTTATATTCATTTTGGTGCAGTTAGAATCCATTTAAAAGCCACCTTTCAAAAAGGATTAGATACACCAATCATACTTACCCTAATGCATAACCGTATTGCTAACAGATCAGAAGCCATAATAGGCATTCTTAAAGGTAACTTAGTTTACCAAAATCTAAGTTTTACTACTTACCCAGGGTATAGCATACCTATTAAAGATTTAGACACTAACCGTGCTTTAAATCTTTGTTACAATTTCAAGAGATCAGACTTATTAGAAAGTCTACATCATTCTCCCTTTACCATCTATACCATGGTAAGTTACATGTTAAGTAACACCCACATCATAGATCAATTTCTTCAAAAAAATGAAATTGAATTAGATGACATTTTCTCTGATATTTGTGAGATACAAGAAGTATCCAGACCAAGTCTACAGCCAGTAAAAGAATGGCATATCGATATTAAACAAAAACCTTTGTTTAATAGGTGTAATAGTATGCAAAGTCGCTATTCCATTGATGGCAGTATTTTACGCAGCCAATCTATTGAAAGATTGCCAGTCCCTAGACTAGCAAACTTCCAAATCGTGAGTAAAATATACATTACTCAATGGAAAGATGGGTTAATATGGATTAATCCAGCAATACAGCATAACTATGCTGGACCAGATCTTTTTTCTCAGATCCAAGAACATAAACTAACCTATGTTCCTGTCCTTTTTGGATCCGTTGAACGGATCATCCACCTTGAAAATCAAGCTTTTAATACTAAAGCTGATTTACTATTAGGAATGCATTTCTTAACCGAAACAACCTATTCCCTTACGGAACACTTTATGACCATTAAGCTCAATGGTGTAATAATTCAAGCCACTAAGGTCTATGAATAAGGTACCTTACATCAAGGTTGAATTAGTTTATAGGTTCCACAAGCCTGAATGGTTTCATGCCATGATAGACACTGGATCAGATGTCACTATGGCATCAGCCAATTCTTACCCAGAAAGGTATTGGAAAGACCTACACAAACCTCTACAAGTAGTTGTTGCATCAGGACAAGTAACTAAGCTTACTAAATCCGTTTTTGGTCAGTTTATTGCTATCTTTGACGGCACAACTGAACAATACAAAGTTCTACCACTACCTACGGTAGTCATCCAAGCACCTAAAGATGCCACTTATAACCTACTTTTAGGAGTAGATTTCCTTAACAGATTTAAGGAATATAGTTGTGATCACTCACAAATTCGTTTTCTAACCCCATGTGGACATTGGATCAATTCCAAACTTATAGCCCAACCTCAATACCGAGGAACTATCTCATTTCGCCCACGCACCCAGAATGGTGGAGACACTAGGCCAAAAATTACAAATCGGCCCAAAAACCTTATAAAAAGGCCCAAAGACCATTCCAGGGTTAGAATCCAATTATTAAACGCTCTCTCTAATACCCAAAGAGCTCTTGAATTCCGCCTTGAAAACGAAGTAAAAACACTTCTTTAAGCCCATTTCGATGATAACCCATTGAAATATTGGGATAGGGATAAGTCTTATGCAGACATCCAGCTAAAAGAGGCCAACTCAATTGTAAGAGTTAAGCCTATGAGATATAACCAAGCAGACGAGCTCGAGTTCAAAACCCAACTCCGAGAGCTTGAAGAAAAGCAATTAGCTTTCAAAAGCACAGAGGAAAACAAAAGTCCTCATAGCAGCCCAGCCTTCATGGTTAATAACCACTTTGAACAAAAGAGAGGTAAACCCAGAATGGTGATTAACTATAAAAGGTTAAACGAATTAACTGTCTTTGACGGTTATTTCCTTCCTAACAAGGAATTGCTTATTAACAAAACCCTCAATAAGAAGTGGTTCTCAAAGTTTGATTGCAAATCAGGGTTTTATCAGATTAAATTAAAAGAATCTGCTAAACCTTTAACTGCATTCAGCACGCCACAAGGGCAATACATCTGGAATGTAATGCCAATGGGACTAAAAAATGCCCCACAAATCTTCTAAAGAAGAATGGATAACATCTTCAATGAATATTCAGATTTTTGTCTGGTTTATGTTGATGATATCCTGATCTTTTCATCTAATATTGCAGATCATGCAACTCACCTGATGAAATTTATTGAAAAAAGCCGTAATCATGGTTTGATTCTATCAGCAAAAAAGGCTGAAATAGCCAAAGAACAAATTGAGTTCTTAGGTCTTAAAATAGATCACAAAGGTATCGAAATGCAACCACATATTTGTGAAAAAGTTGCTAAATTTCCTGATAAACTTGTTGATCGAAAACAAGTTGCTAAAATAGATCACAAAGGTATCGAAATGCAACCACATATTTCCTGATACCATTTCGAAAGCTTCTTTTTCCAGTTACTAAGCATAACTGCAACTGGCTGCGGAATTATTTCTGGACTTTTTAGTCCTTCTTCTCTTAAGAAATTGATGAAATTTATAGTCATAGTTCTGATTATGACGTCTTAAAGCATTATCTAATGAAGATAAGGCTTCGTTTATGCCTTCTAAAATAGCCTGCTGGCGTTGGAGGGCAATAATATGATGTAGAGTTTCTTGCTCTAAAATACTCCTAGGACTAGGAATAATTATTTCGCCATTAGCAAGAACTAATGGATTGTCAAAGAAGTCACTACTTAGTGCTTCAATTCCCCTTCGACTAATATTAGCTAGGGTCTCCTTGACCTGTATGAGAAATTCAGTGTTTTCTTTTTCTAAGTAACACCTTTCTAAAGCATTCTTGATGATACTTCTAGCATGCAGTTGTTCGGGACAAAAAGGATTCATGATAATCTAAAATAGGTTTCAAGTCTGTATAGAGAATAAATATAATTATTAATTTTATCAAGCTAATTAGTAAATATGTATCTTGCTAAGGAACATGATTAATAAGAGATAGAACCAATACCTCGCTGCTCCTTTGCCCTTTCGCCGGTGACCTCCCTTCTGTGGCTACTTCCTTGGCAATACCAAAGGTACTCCAGGTTCCTTCTCAAATCAAATGATGTTGCAAATCAGGATACACAAAAACTAATTTTATTGATAAGATCAATAATTATACATTATCCTCTCACACATACCCTACTCCCTAGATGGAGTAGTTACTCTATCATTTTCTTTGAGTTCTCCTCTCGTCTCTCAATCGATGCCCCCTTACAAATGAGGGTAGCTTCCTTATATAGAGAAGCCTAACCGACGGTTGCCTTAATTACAAAGCTAATCGTACAACTTTATAAAAGTAAAGTTACATTATTTCTCCTTTTGCATTGTTGGAGATGCTTTGGTTTTTCGTACAAAGACGCGTTCTTTT
Organism: Carnegiea gigantea; assembly: GCA_029747015.1. Lineage (NCBI taxonomy): Eukaryota > Viridiplantae > Streptophyta > Magnoliopsida > Caryophyllales > Cactaceae > Carnegiea > Carnegiea gigantea. Next base: position 78,013 of record JAKOGI010002850.1, read on the forward strand.
TTAGTGGACGTCCTTTTCTTCTTTTTCAATAATGCTGTCACGCACTATAATCGTACGTCTGGGAATCTTCTGCTTTAATGCAGCGTCTGTCTGATGCTTTTGCCTTTAGCATCTTACTTTTGCCTTTTGGTGGGTCCAACACGCTTCCTTCTCATAGAAGTCTTAGAGGACAAATACAGCATCCTGTAGTTTTTTCTTTGTGAATGTTACCACATAGCAGACTACGGGTATGATGGCTACCTGGTATTCTACAGGTATAGATGAGGCTTATCCCTGAACTTATCTTATTGAGGGCATCATACCTAGGAGTGCAGCTTCCTTCAGTAAAAACAAAAATATTGCTGGGAGAGTTGTACATAAAGCCTTTATTGGCTTCTCTTAAAGATTGTAATTTCTTTAAGATAACTGTAAATCCGAGGGCTCGTCGGCTGCAAATCCAACCTTCATGGATTTCTGGAACTTCCAGAGACTTGTTCTTTTTGAACTTCAAATTAGCTCTATTTGGGGTACAGAGCAGGACTATTATCCATCCTGGTGCTGGAGTGGGTAATATTTCTGGACTCGCTGATAGTAGTTTCAATACTACCATATCGGACTTGGAACTTTTTCGAAACTTTTTAACAGCTTCGATGATGGATTTATGTAATCCTAAAATTTTCTTGTTTCCTGGGCTGCAAGTGATGCTAGCACAGAAGCCAAATATGATAGCTCTGCTAACTTCTTCAGTAGTACTTCCTGCAAGGAAATGAACTATAGGATATATCCCAGAAGTGTCGATAATCTGGGAGTTAGTGTTTTGGGCTGAATATACCCATTTTGCATAGGAAACGTATTGTTCCAAAGAGACAGCCTGATTTAATGTAGGCTCTTTTGAAGGCTTATATGCCTTTGAAACGATGACTGTAAAGTCATCTTCCTCTGTTTCAGAGGAGGCAGAAGACATCTATTCCTTTCCTTTCATTTTGAAAGTAGGCATAGAGGTCTCTGGTACGGACATAAGTCCTTCTCCTTCTTGGAGATTCTTGGCACGCTTACACATCCCAAGAAATGCCTGATGTGTTTCATCAGATAGGTCAATGGCTTGTAATGCCATAACTTCATCTAAGCTTGATAAAGCTTGGATAATCCGAGGATTAATCTCTTCTGAGATTTCTCGTTGAATCTGTGTCATCCTCTCATGAGCAATGCACAATTCATGAATAGCCATCTCCAATAAGGATTTGGCGTCCATCGAAGAAGTTTCTTCTTCAATCATTGGCTTCCCTGCTAAGAAAATCAGCAAGATAATTATTTTTACCTTTAATATGCTCAATATCGAATTGATATTCTTGAAAATATTGCTGCCATCTATGGCGCCTTTTGTATTCTGGAGTACAAGGCAGCTTATTAAAAATATAAGCTTTGACGTTAGTATTATCAGTTCTAACTAAGAACCTAACAGGTAGTATAAAGAAATGAAACTTAGCAAAACTTCATTTCAAAGCTAGCAATTCTTTTTCGTTGCTATGGTAATTAATCTCTGCTAGTTTAAAACAGCCATTTGCATATCTACAAATATGCTCTTTGTTGTCAGCCTTTTTGGCCTTAAGAACTCCTCCCCAATATTGGTCTGAGGCGTCTGTTTCAACTATAAGTTGGTCTCCTGTTTCAGGTATGACCAATTTTGGTAGTTGAGTACATAATTTTTTAAGCTGTCGGACAAGATGGGTATGATAATCTTGCCATTGCAAATTCAATCTCTTCTTGAGAAGATCATGAAGGGGCCTTTTAACCATGCTAGGTTAGGTATAAAATCACTGATGTAATTGATACATCCTAAAAACCTTTCAACCTGTTTTCGGTCAACAAGTTTATCAGGAAATTTAGCAACTTTTTCACAAATATGTGGTTGCATTTCGATACCTTTGTGATCTATTTTAAGGCCTAGGAACTCAATTTGTTCTTTGGCTATTTCAGCCTTTTTAGCTGATAGAATCAAACCATGATTACGGCTTTTTTCAATAAATTTCATCAGGTGAGTTGCATGATCTGCAATATTAGATGAAAAGATAAGGATATCATCAATATAAACCAGACAGAAATCTGGATATTCATTGAAGATGTTATCCATCCTTCTTTGGAAGATTTGTGGGGCATTTTTTAGTCCCATTGGCATTACATTCCAGATGTATTGCCCTTGTGGCGTGCTGAATGCAGTTAAAGGGTTAGCAGATTCTTTTAATTGAATCTGATGAAACCCTGATTTGCAATCAAACTTTGAGAACCACTTCTTATTAAGGGTTTTGTTAATAAGCAATTCCTTGTTAGGAAGGAAATAACCGTCGAAGACAGTTATTTCGTTCAACCTTTTATAGTTGATAACCATTCTGGGTTTACCTCTCTTTTGTTCAGAGTGGTTATTAACCATAAAGGCTGGACTGCTGTGAGGACTTTTGTTTTCCTCTGTGCTTTTGAAAGCTAATTGCTTTTCTTCAAGCTCTCGGAGTTGGGTTTTGAACTCGAGTTCGTTTGCTTGATTGTATCTTATGGGCTTAACTCTTACAATTGAGTTGGCCTCTTTTAACTGGATGTCTGCATAAGACTTATCCTTATCCCAATATTTCAATGGGTTATCATCGAAATGGGCTTGGAGAAGTGTTTTTACTTCGTTTTCCAGGCGAAATTCAAGAGCTCTTTGGGTATTAGATAGAGCGTTTAATAACTGGGCTTTAATCTTGGAATGGTCTTTGGGCCTTTTTATAAGGTTTTTGGGCCGATTTATATTTTTGGGCCTAGTGTCTCCACCATGCTGGCTACGTGGGTGAAATGAGATAGTTCCTCGGTATTGAGGTTGGGCTATAAGCTTGGAATGGATCCAATGTCCACATGGGGTAAGAAAACGAATTTGTGAGTGATCACAACTATATTCCTTAAATCTGTTGAGGAAATCTACTCCTAAAAGTAGGTTATAAGTGGCATCTTTAGGTGCTTGTATGACTACCATGGGTAGTGGTAGAACTTTGTATTGCTCAGTCGTGCTGTCAAAGATGGCAATAAACTGACAAAAAACAGCTTTGGTAAGTTCAGTTGCTTGTTCTGACGCAACCACCACTTGTAGAGGTTTGTGTAGGTCTTTCCAATACCTTTCTGGGTAAGAATTGGCTGATGCCATAGTGACATCTGATCCAGTGTCTATCATGGCGTGAAACCATTCAGGCTTGTGGAACCTGTAAACTAATTCAACCTTGATGTAAGGTACTTTATTCATAGACCTTAGTGGCCTGAATTATTACACCATTGAGCTTAACGGTCATAAAGTGATCTGTAAGGGAATAGGTGGTTTCGGCTAAGAAACGCATTCCTAATAATAAATCAGCTTTGGTATTAAAAGCTTGATTTTCAAGGTGGACGATCCTTTCGACGGATCCAAAAAGGACAGGAACATAGGTTAATTTATGTTCTTGGATTTGAGAATAAAGCTCTCGTCCAGCATAGTTGTGCTGTATGGCGGGGTTAATCCATATTAACCCACCTTTCTATTGAGTAATATATATTTTACTCACGATTTGGAAGTTTGCTAGTCTAGGGACTGGCAATTTTTCAATAGATTGGCTGCGTAAAATACTACCATCAATGGAATAGCGACCTTGTATACTATTACATCTATCAATGTATGTGCATACATATA
>JAKOGI010002851.1:0-15000 GCA_029747015.1 Carnegiea gigantea
AAAAGTAGCTTTTTGTTAATTAAAATTAGGTGCTAAAATGAGTAATTAGTGAAATAACAAAAATTAGTAAGGTTTTGGGCTTTTGTTTTGGGCCCAACAAGCTACGTTTGGGCTTAAAAATTTTCAATCGAAATGTTGGTAACATTTTATATTACTCGGAATTAAAGTTTACCGAAGGTAAGAAAAGCATAATTTACTCACCGAGGCCTAATATCGATTCACCCGACATTTAATCGATCAATGAAACTCAAATTAACAATAAATGACACTTGAGTTGCAAAGTGGTACCCAACATGAAATATCTTCGCACCGAGATGATTAAATAAGATAAATGAAGCTGGAAAATTTAAATAACATAATGGAACTCGTTAAATAAATAAATAAAGTGTAGTTGAATTTAATAAACATGATTTGGTTAAACAAATAACCATGAATGAGTAAATGAATAAACATAATTAATGAAATAAATAAAGATGATTTGAATAAATAAATATGGGTTAGGGTTGGGTTATTACAGTCTTTCCCCCTTAAAGAGTTTCGTCCTCGAAACTTATAACACTTGTCAACTGCATGCAATGCTACTTTAAAACACATGGGTCATTGGTTCCCATAGCTTTCCTCTAAAGCAGTATCATTTGCCAAATGTACTCCGACTAAAGGTGTACGCATTATATACTTCTTAATCCCATATTTCAGTAGCAGATCTGGATACTTATCACATAATAGCCTCAACGAACTCAATCACTTTGATTCAAAAGTGATATTCCCTTCAAAATAAAAGAACATTGTTACTGCAAAGGAGGTATTCTACACTACTGACTCATAAAGCCTAAAGTGACGAGGACTCAAGTATCGCTGATATCCAGTCTCCTGACACCCTTGACTAGGAAGGTATGACTTAATTATATCTCATCTGCGACTTTGGTTATTTCTTTGTTGTGCTAGCACAACTGCTTTGTCGACCTTGTATCACCTCGACATGTACTTGAATTTATCCTCTTAATGCTTGCCTGGCTTAGCTCTGACCTTGTACTCAATGTTTCTTCTGGCTCACTCCAATATAATTAGACAGTGCTTGAGTTTATTCCCTTATCCAAAGGCAACCATCTGATATTTCCAATACATCACATGATCTCCACTCATCAGACTACTCAAGGATCTGCTCCCGGTCGATAATGAGTAATGAAATGACCATAGTTAGGGATGAGAGTGATGAATTTCTCAGCTAAGTGAATCATTGCATACAAAAGAAATGAACAATGAGACAAAAAAAAAAAAAAACAAATAAAGGAAAGATTATCATAGGGTGGTTAGAAAGAAGAGAACCATAAGTGTATTATGAATTCTGAAATATAATGCCACAAGAATTGTGGTTTATCATATGAGGTCCAATAAATAATCAACTAAGGAGAAAGAGGGTTCGATTATACTTAGGTTTAACTGAGGAATTGGAAATAAGATAACAAGCACGGACCCTCAACTAGGTGACTTAATAGCCACAAGTAACAAGACAAGCGCAATAGATAGATGGGACAAGCAGATGAAATAAATAGAAAAGATGGTGAAGGCCGAGGGCATAGGAGTGTTGACAACTATATAACGTTGAACAACAATGCGTTGCACATGTAACAATGGGATTAGAAAGACATGGAAGATCTCATTAGTATGAAATATTGGGTTGAAATGCAAGGAAGATTAAACAATATGGAATCGCGTTAAGATTTGAGGATAAGACAAGCAAACAATTACAAGAATGACTTCAAAAGGGCATTCCCGCAAGAGATAGATTGTCAAAAGAACTTGAGCAACAAGATGTAGTTATGGCCATAGAATAGTATGCCAATATGATGTTACAGTGCCATAGAAACGCAAACAATACGGATCCATTTAATTATCGAAAGGGCACCCAATGACTGGGTCTGAAGCAACCAAAGACTTTTCAAGCTATAAATGAAGAGTGCTCAAATAGAAGTAAAGTGTTAATGTAGGTGGTAGTAAAAGTATGAACACAGTGATGACTGAATTGTCAGCGTTTGAATCGCCAATAAGAAAGGTTGCTTAGACATGTTTTCATAAACACTCCATTACAAATCAAAAGAGTGTTAGCAGCAATAGAAATGATACCTCTGAATAATTCAAGGTAACTAGGGCAGCAATAAGTCAATGACAAGAAGTAATGGGAGCGAGCATTGCTGATGTAAGGTCTTAGTGTTAAAACCAGATGATTCCGATACATGGCAGCTAAATCTTACTTGCACCACCCATATAATGCCAAGTAGCACACCATAAGCTACTAATTATTATCACCATACATAAGCACTCATTGTAGTGTTCATCTCATACTGGTTCACCTCAAAGATATTGCCGCAGAAGGTATTTTCTTATCTAGAGGTTTACATCTAACTTGACACTGTATTAATCCCTTAAGCAGTTGCAAATAGCATCCCCACATTGGGTTTCAACCACAAAATAACACACCTCAATAGAATTCTCAAATCCTGGGGCAAAACGGACAGAGTTCCGCCTAAAAATGGGTTAAATCCTAGGCTTAAAGCCTTACAATAGCTACCTGAAATGAAGAAAAACACTTTAATAGCTCAACGGCCACACGCCGGAGTTCATAACTCAACGGGTTACACACCCGGAGTGCACAATTATAGAAATTTAAACAAATAAGAGAAATGAAACATGCAATACACCTCCAAGATAAATGAGAACATGCCTCACCAACAGGTGATCCAAATGGTTCCACAATCTACTTTGCTCATGCGTGAATCTCATGATATTAACAAATGATTGAGTCACCCAAATGAAAATGGTTTCTCCATATATGCCCATACCTATGAACTTGTAGTCAACAACTCATTTAACTGGTCCAATAGAACTCATGCATACCTTGATAGCTCACTCAGAAACACTTGATAGCGCACAGTGGCCCTTAAAACCTTAGGCTCTGATACCAAAACTGTAACGCCCCCAAAATACTAATGACATAATTACTAATAATTGCAGCGGGAGACTTAGTAAACAAAGGCACTACCGCCGTCTTGACAAGGACAAGGCTCACTGAAACTATTAAATCTTGCAACTCGTGTTCACAATCACAAATTCTATTAAACTGAAACACCTCAAGACCAAAGTCCATAATGGTTCAACCATACCATGTATTAATTCACACTCCATACCACACAAGTAACTTGACCTTAAGGTCGATTCCAATGTTCATGCTAAGCTGAATCCACTGTGAGCATCTGACGAGTTCCAGAAGGGCTTGCTAAAATTGAGAAACATGTGATACTTCATTACCTAAAATGGAAAACATGAAAACAATTCGAAAATATGAGCAAAAACTCAGTACATACATCCCTGTATTGTAAAATGAGCACAGAAATACTGGTGATGGGTACTCGTCTTTGCAATTCATTTAGTTGGCAATAATAATGAAAATGAATGTAATATGAAACTGAATTGCTCATTATTATCTGGATGTGAACCCCTTGCACTGATATGATCTATACATAGGTGTACACCTGCCAATCCGATCAAGAGTTGGCCTGAAGCCGCGCGGGTAAGTGATGGGCTGACGCCCTATAGATGATAACTGACGGGGTCACAAGTTATATGGCAAATCACTGTATAAACTGATTCATTGATAACTCATTAAGAGTTTGTAACTTGATAAATATGATCTGCTTTCTGAAGATACAGGCAATGGACGTACCTTGAGTCTTTAAAAATGACATCTGACTTGATAAATATGTTTTGACTTGATTACACTTATGCATAACGGGGAACGATAACTAGGCCTCAACTCTGTTTTATAAAATAAATGTCACTGTAAGTATATATAATCAGTAAATGATCCTTACTCGCATAATTGAGTAAGTAAAAGTAGGTGTAACAGAAATTGAGTAATTATATGGTATACATAACGAGTACTTGAATATAACTTCAAAACTGAATTGATGAAAGTAATGCAAAACTGAATTGATGAAAGTAATGAAATTCAATATGAAGTAAATAGAAGTAAAATAGTCCAGTCCACAATGAGATAAATGATGTTACAGAAGAAAAGGCCTTGATAGTGATAATTGAGAGAATGGTTATGGCATTTTCTGAAATAAGGTGCTGATATGAGTTTCTCTCTCCACTTCTCATAATCATTCAAAAATCCACTTGATAAAGAATTCCACCCCAAAATGAGTCACTGAACTCCATAGAAGCTATTAAGCTCACTAAGCTTGGTATTTTCTTTGTAAAATCCATAAGTGATTCACAGCTCATAACTGACTCCCAATTTATATATTTGTCTTCAGGACAATTTTCAGAATTTTCCTCCAAGTATACACTGCATAGAAATTGCAATAATAACCTAATTTACACCCAAACAGGTCAGTTTAGTTCAAAAATTCATAATTTTCATTCTAGACATCAAATGGAGAATTAAAACCCCAATATGAACCCAAAAACTTTCATTTACAATACAAATCACGATTCTCACAATAAGATTCCCAAAATGGGACTAAAACACAAGTGTCTCAGTTTTGATCTCATTCTGCGCAGCTTTGGTAAAACGACTATAACTTTTTCCACAGACCTCGGATTAAGGCGATTCAAGATGCATTTGAAAGCTAACACACTGAGGTATTTAACCACCAAAAATCACAATTTTTCACTGGGCCAATCATTACCAGTTTAATCCCAAAGTCAGCCCTAATTTCCTGAAATTCCAGCCCTTTACTGATTTAACTTTTTCTTCCTTTTTCATATAAAACTCACTTGAAATCATTTCAAATCACCACAATCAGATATAAAATGATCATGTAAGGCCTCATATACATATACAAACTCTAAACAACTTCATGAATACATAATTACTAAATTCGTAGCCAAAACAGGGCAATTTTCTTCAAAATTCCATAACTCACTGATTACACGTCCAAACTTCATGAAATTTTGTCAGAAAATCCCAAATAATATAGAGAAGATACAGTAAAAATTTCAGAATTTTTGGCCAATCCTATAATTGCCAGAATTTTCGACAGTGGCCATTTAACAAAAGCAAAATCATGAAAAGCATGCTCTTGATCCAATACCCATGAATCCAAACATCTCCAAACTCAATAAAAATTGTACAACAACTATCAATTTGATCATCCAAACAATAATCACAACTAAAACAACCCAAAAATTCAAAATACAACAAGTTAGGGTTGTGGATATACCTCACTTTAGGCTTGAAGTAGGGGGAGGTAGAGGCTGATTTGAATGATTTTGATGGTTGGCCATGGTAGCTAGCAGTAAGGGGGAGTCGGGGCAGCCAGGACACGGCCGGAAAAGGGACCGGAAACCACCAGAACTGGCGGCACAAGGGGCAGCAGCTGCTGCCCCTGTTCTTGCGTGAGAGAGAGGGAGAGGTGAGGGGACTAGTGTGTGATTTATTTGCTGATTTTTGGCTGAATGTTTAAGGGTCAAATTGTCTATTAATAACAACATGTGGCTGAAAATTTCTCACCCAAAAAGTAGCTTTTTGCTAATTAAAATTAGGTGCTAAAATGAGTAATTAGTGAAATAACAAAAATTAGTAAGGTTTTAGGCTTTTGTTTTGGGCCCAACAAGCTACGTTTGGGCTTGAAAATTTTCAATCGAAATGTTGGTAACATTTTATATTGCTCGGAATTAAAGTTTACCGAAGGTAAGAAAAGCATAATTTACTCACCGAGGCCTAATATCAATTCTCCCGACATTTAATCAATCAATGAAACTCAAATTAACAATAAATGACACTTGAGTTGCAAAGTGGTACCCAACATGAAATATCTTCGCACCGAGATGATTAAATAAGATAAATGAAGCTGGAAAATTTAAATAACATAATGGAACTCGTTAAATAAATAAATAAAGTGTAGTTGAATTTAATAAACATGATTTGGTTAAACAAATAACCATGAATGAGTAAATGAATAAACATGATTAATGAAATAAATAAAGATGATTTGAATAAATAAATATGGGTTAGGGTTGGGTTATTACACAAGTCCTCAAGGGCGTTGGAATGGTTAAACACTCATCATAGTCAAAATAGAAGAGGACTAGGTTTTGCGCCTAAGATGACCTATCCAGTGAATAACAAATATGTGGGATTACCTGAAAATATTGTTTGTTTTCATTGTGGTAAAACGGGGCATTATCGATATGCTTGTCCTATAAGAAAGTATGCCATTAAAAAGAACTCAGTGCATGTAAAACAAATGTGGGTTAGGAAAGATGAGATTTACACGTCTAAAGGAATGAGACCCAAGTGGATCTGGGTTCCCAAAACTAACCCTTGATTTGTTTTGCAGGCTGAAGTGAGAGAGAACAACCCAGCAAACAACCCAGCAAACAGTGCAGGAAACAGTCTAGGGAACAGGCAGCTGTGGTATGTTGACAGTGGGTGTTCGAGGCATATGACTGGTGAAAAATCAAATTTTCTCTCACTTACAGCATCAGAAGGAGGGAGTGTGGCATTTGGAAACGGCAAATCTGGGACAATTGTCGGTATAGGTAAGATAGGTGAGTCATTCTCCTATTCAATTGACAATGTTTATTTTGTGGATGGTTTAAAACACAACTTACTAAGTGTATCCCAACTGTGTGACAAAGACAACCTAGTAGTGTTTTCTCCAACGCGTTGCTTGGTTGTAAACATGAACACAGGAGATGTTGTGTTGAGGGGGAAGCGACACAAAAATGTTTATAAAGTGTGTATTTCTACTCTTCCCCAAAATAATTTGACTTGTTTGAGTGCCTTAAAAGATGATGTTATGCTTTGGCACAAAAGACTAGGTCATGCAAGCCACTCTCTTTTGAACAAACTTGTAACCAAAGATTTAGTAGTTGGCTTACCTTCCATCAAATTCAATGATGACAAGGTATGTGATGCATGTGCCAAAGGCAAACAAGTCAAAAATTCATTTAAGTCTAAAAAGTGTATAAGCACTACTCGGCCCCTTGAATTAATACATATGGACCTATGTGGTCCAATGAGGATCATGAGCCGAGGTGGCAAGAGGTATGTGCTTGTGATAGTGGATGACTACTCTCGTTTCACTTGGACTTTGTTTTTGGCTTCTAAAGATGAAACTTTTGAAAAATTTCTTACTTTCATTAAAAAGACTGAAAAGAGGGTAGGACACTCTTTGGTATGCATAAGGTCTGACCATAGTACAGAATTTGAAAATTCGAGCTTTATTGACTATTGTAATGAGCATGGTGTTGATCACAATTTTTCAGCTCCAAGAACACCCCAACAGAACGGGGTGGTAGAGCGCAAAAATCGTACTCTAGAGGACATGACTAGAACAATGCTTGTTGCTAGTGGTCTTCCTAGAAATTTTTGGGCTGAAGCTTTAAACACATCATGTTACATTATAAATAGATGCATGATTAGACCTGTTCTTAACAAAACTCCTTATGAGATCCTCAAAGGAAGAAAATCAAATATTTTGCATTTGAGAGTTTTTGGGTGTAAATGTTTTGTGCATAATAATGGAAAGGATGCCTTAGGGAAATTTGATCCAAGGAGTGACGAGGCAATATTCCTCGGTTACTCCTTACATAGTAAGGCATACAAAGTGTTTAATAAGAGAACCTTGTGTGTTGAAGAAAGTGTGCATGTGCTTTTTGATGAAACTAACTCTCTAAGTGAGAATGATGCATAGGAGGAAGACCTCGAACTAGGTCTTGTTAAAAAAGACATGCTGCTTCAAGATGAACCAGGTAAGGATCAACCTGAGAGATCAAGGCCTGAAGCTGTTCTTCAGGAAGGTAGGCAGGGTGTGAACCAAACAGGGGGAAACAGGGTGGAACCCTGTTCGGGACAACATCAGCCGAACCCTTCTGAGATAATTTCAGGAACAGGCTCCCAAACAGGCTTGGGAACAGGTCCTGAACTTGTTTCACCAAGTATTCCAGCTAGGATGGAGAGCATATCTGTAAACCCACTTTCACCACGATCATGGAAATACCAAAGTTCACATCCTCTTGATCAAATTTTGTCTGATATTAATGCAGGAGTTCAAACTAGATCTAGGCTTAAAAATTTCTGTGCTTTCTATGCTTTTCTCTCAAAAATTGAGCCTAAGAATATTAATGAAGCTCTTGCAGATTCAGATTGGGTCACAGCCATGCAAGAAGAACTCCATCAGTTCGAAAGAAACAAGGTATGGCACCTTGTGCCACGGCCAGAGGATAGAACAATCATTGGAACCAAGTGGGTGTTCCGTAACAAGCTAGATGAGTGCGGAATAGTCACTAGGAACAAGGCCCGGCTGGTGGTTCAAGGCTACAATCAAGAAGAGGGAATTGATTATGAAGAGACTTTTGCACCTGTTGCAAGGATGGAAGCCATTCGAATCTTGATAGCTTTTGCAGCCCACATGGAGATCAAGTTATATCAAATGGATGTTAAAAGTGCGTTTCTAAATGGGTACCTTAAAGAGGAAGTGTATGTCAAACAACCCCCCGGTTTTGAAAGTGATGAATTTCCTAACCATGTTTTCAAACTTGACAAGGCACTTTATGGTTTAAAACAAGCTCCTAGAGCTTGGTATGAGCGGTTGTCAAGCTTTTTATTGGAAAATAATTTTGCAAGAGGCAAGGTAGACAATACCTTGTTTCTAAAATCTAAGGGGGAACAATTGTTGATTGTCCAAGTATATGTCGATGACATCATATTTGGTGCAACTCATCATGAATTGTGCAATGAATTTTCAAAAATGATGAGGAGTGAGTTTGAAATGAGCATGATGGGTGAGCTTAATTTCTTTTTAGGCTTGCAAATCAAGCAAACTTCAAACGGCACCATGATCCATCAACAAAAGTATATTAAGGAATTACTTAAGCGTTTTGGGATGGAGTCAGCCAAGCCCATTGATACTCCCATCTCTCCTTCAACTAGGTTGGTAATGGATGATGGTAGTCCCTCAGTTGAGGAGAAATCCTATAGGGCATGATAGGGTCACTCTTATATCTAACTGCTAGTAGACCTGACATTGTTTTTAGTGTTGGTCTATGTGCACGTTTTCAGTCAAACCCTAAAGAAACTCATCTAAAGGCTGTTAAAAGGATTTTTAGGTACTTAAGACATACACCTGATCTAGCCTTATGGTATCCTAAAGGTTGCAACTTTGATCTTGTTGGGTATGCTGATGCTGATTACGCAGGTTTCTTGGTTGATAGGAAAAGCACCTCAGGTATGGCTCACTTTCTTGGACCTTGTTTGGTATCTTGGGCAACCAAAGAAACAACTCTCTGTTGCCTTGTCCACAGCAGAAGCTGAGTATGTGGCAGCTGCATCTTGTTGTGCTTAGTTATTATGGATAAGACAACAACTCAAGGACTTTTGTGTTGACATAGGATGCATTCCTATTTATTGTGACAATACAAGTGCAATTAACATTGCCAAAAATCCATGTCAACACAAAAGAACAAAATATATTGACATTCGTCATCATTTCTTGAGAGACAATGTTGAAAAGGGAGTGATCTCAATGAATTTTTGTGCCACTGAAAATCAAATTGCTGATATATTCACAAAGGCATTGAGTAGAGAACAATTTGAAAGGAATAGACTCGAACTAGGCTTAATTAGAACAACCTGACCAACCTGTTCTCTCTCCCTGCTTGCAAAATCTAAAAGTGACGGGTACAACATGTTAAATTTTTGTTTACAATCAACTTATGTGCTATGTTTAGCATATGTGAGGTTTGCAACTTGCTGACACTCGTTGAGGTCTAATGAGATTGCCCTTATTGTCCAAAGTTACCGAGCAAGTAACCTCAAGAACAAGCATCAGGAACAGGTACGCCTCTTGTTTGTCAAATGTGTGCAACAAATTGAAACTGCTAATCTCTTCCCGAGGCGTGCGCGGCCTAAATAAATGCTAAAATCCGTTGCAAAAACGGGCAAAATCTTTTAAAGATTTCGCACGTCTCTCTCTCCCTGTAAAGCTCTTGCTCAATCTCTCACCTCCACCAAAACTCTCTTGCTTTGAAACTCTGTTTAAGAAACCCTAATCTCTCTCCTTCCTCTGAAAAATGGCGTTCCCCATTAGCTTCGAGAGCTCCTCGACCTTGACCCAGGGCAACCAGACACAGGGCACAGCCTTGCAAACAGCCACAGCCCTGTTTACACCTACACAATTTCTGACGGCCCTCATGGAAGGTAAAAATACTGAACCTCCTCGACCCATTGCCTATAAACCTTTTGGGTTTTTGAAAAGTATCGACCTTAGAATAGTGAATTTGAAATTGGAAGACATCCCGTACAAATTTGGGTAGGAATTGATTTTGTTTGGTGAAACGGGCGCATGTCAACCCCAAGAACTTGTTGGGGCATCTGAAAGAGAAATTGGGGCTTTAGATGAACTCTTTCTATTGGACCATGGGTTATATGACATCAATTCGTTTGGGCTGTTTCCTGAGCAGGAAACAAGGTCAGAAACAGGGCCTGAAGTTTTTAGGGATGACCTAGGGGAGGATTTGTCAAAAGAAGAAGAGGGAAGTAGTGGTCAAATGGAGGAGTCCCCTGTTAAGCCTGCACAAGCCACACCGGTAACACAAACCGGTGATAAACACAAAAGGTACAAAATTGTGGCTAAGCGTGCTAGAGTACCAAGAACACGACCACCATCAAGGCCTAAAAGCGGCCAGACTGAAGCGCCCTCAAAAAGTGAACCCCCTGTCAAACCAAAACCACAAATCCCCTCTTCGGCCAAACCCACAAACAGACCCACAAGAAAATCAGCCGAATAGCTTTTCACTCCACTCCTCGTCCTGCCAAACAGTCAGCCCCTGTTGTTGAGGAGATTGATTCCTCCTCTGAGCCTTCATCAGATAGCGACACTGAGAACACTGCCTTCAAACAGGGCACGCCCGTGTTCTCAGAGTCCTCAGAGAATAAGCCTCTTCCTACACCAAAACCATCACCCCTCAAAACTCCCAAGAGAAAAGCCTCCCTCAAACATGCCTCCACCCAAGACCCTCCTACTGAGCCCCAACTTAAACGAGCCAAGAAATCTACCCCGTCTGCAATCTCAGCCAAACTGACCCAATTGATTCAGAGACGGGTTGTTAGGGGCAAAATTATAAAGGTCAAATATTTTGAGGAACAAGGACTGGGGGTGTTTCTGTTCAAGCTGCATGCACAGGGGTGGCATGAGTTGTTTATAAACACCCAGTTGGGTGTTCTGTACATGAGTTGGCTGAGTTCTATGCCAACTGCACTGTCACCAAAGGAGTGGTGACAAGTATTGTTAATGGGAAGCAGCTTCGCTTTGATGCGAAGATATTAGGGGACATTCTGGGGATTCCCTCCACAGGCTTTGATATATATGTGAGGGAAGACAAGACTATTCTAGGGACAGCCAGGCTGCTAGAACTCGCCCAGAAATTTAGCCAGCAACCAAGCCTGCAAACACCTAAGTCTGTAAAGAAAGGGGACATGACATCGCTCCATCAATTGCTATTTTGGTTTATCATCAAGAATGTCATCCCCAGAGGCCAGGGTCGAAATCTTGCTGATACCATGGATCAGTGTTTGATGGATCTGATGGACACGGAAGTGCAAATTACCCTTCCTGCCATCATGATTCGACATATTGCAAGAATTGCAAACACCTCTAGGGAACATGATTTGGGATACGGCTTCTTTCTGACTAGTGTGTTTGAGCACTTTGGGGTGACACTGCAGAAGAAGGTGGGCGCTCAGTTCATTGATGAGATCAGGAGTAACACCCTTATGGGGTATGGGTATGCTTTGATTGAAGGGTCTGCCTCAGAACAGGGGACCAGAACACCCCGTCCTCCTATTCCTGACAGTTCCTCAATCAAGCTTGAGGCTGCTTTGGAAGAAAACTCTCGCCTCAGTACTGAGCTTAACGCTGTAAAGGCTGCCCTGGACGAGGAAAAAGCTCTAAATACAAAACGCCATGCAGATCTCCTCGCCCTTCTCTCTTCACTTTCAGCAAAATTTTCTCCTTCTGCTCCTTGAACACCCCTCATGAGTTGTTCCCATCTGTTGTTCTCATAGCCTATTCTCACTTCTCTTGGTGAATCAGTTTGCACTGTGTTGCACTTGTTTGGTGAATGACAGGTTATCTTGTTTTTTGATTGGCTTTGCCTTGCTTATTTTTTGTTGTGAATTGCTTGTGTGTGACTAGGATGGCCAATCTCATTACCGTACCAAAACACTTGAGTGTATCGCCTATTGACTTTCCTCCATTACCCAAGTGGTGGTGATAGCAAACACCCTCTGTTTGACTGTTCGCCCCTACTTTTTAATGATGCCAAAAGGGGGAAGTTAGGATGACCAATATGGTTTTAGTTTTGCCATGGACGAGTTAAATTTCTTACACTCTTTCGATACTGACTGCTTCATGTGAATTGTCGGTCCTATAAATAATTGGCACTAATCACTTCAATTGCCCTTGAAATTCAATATGGTCACTTGGTTTGTCATCATTAAAAAGGGGAAATTTGTTAGAATGTATAAAGTTTTGATGATAACAAATCCAAGTGTTGTTGTTGTTGCTCCAAACAGGCTTTCCAAACAGGACCTTACTGCTGTTCTCGATGTATTAAAACTGCTAGACTAATGGTTTATCAAGAACAGGTACTCAAGTCAGCAATGTAAGAACACCTGTGAGGAACAGGTTCTGTGAGGTGTTTTGAAGAATATCCTGAGAAGTGTTTGAAACATAAGATATGTGCAGCTGTGACAAACAGGTTCTGTGCGGTGTTTGAAGCATATTCTGTGAAGTGTTTGCAGCAAAGTCGTTCTACAAGATGACTAGTGGTTACAACAAGATGTCTTGATTTGATTTGGTTTTATATTTTTAGACTCTTGTTAATATGCTAATTAGAAAGTTTTAATTTACCACTCACTGAAAACGGTTTTGCTTTTCAGAAAATATTTCGGATCACCCTTCAGAACAACCCCGGAAACAGGGCGATCAGGGTGTTTCCCGAATAAGTTGCGAAAAACTGCTTTGCACGATTTTTATCTTTTGGATTTTGAGCAGCTTTTTCAAAGATTTGTAAGAAAGATTTTTCTATGGAGTATCTTATTCTTTACCCTAAAAAACGGTTATCAAAATTCTTAAGGGATTTGCAAAATCTTTTTGAATAAAAAGAATATCCAATTTTTGGCAACTGGATAAGGTAGTTGAGAAAAACATGGGCTAGCTGCTGAAGAACACCGCCTTATGCACGCGGTTCAGGAAGTGTTTTCAGCTCATGTCACCTTACCCCTTGTAGCTAAAGGATTCTATTTTCTCTAGGATTTTAGTTTCCAAAAAATTTCAGAAATAGTTTTTCCATCCGTTGCAGGTAAAGGATTCTATATTCTTCAGATTTTTTAGTTTCCAAAAATTTGATGAATTATGTTCCAAGCACTATAAAAGGCGGCTTCTTACAATCTTGGACACATCGGTTTTCAAAGAGAAAAAATCTGAGTTCATGAGCTAAAACATTTGAAAAGAAAACCGAGCCTTGTGAGTGAATTAATTGAGCTTTCAAAATTGGCATACTAGGACTTCATTGTACCCTATATTAGCTTAGTTAAAGAAGCATTGTAATAGGGTGTTTTCCTTTATATTCTTCTTTCACAAGAGTGAGAAGAGTGTGTGTCCAAATCAAGGGGATTTTGGACGTGGGGTAACTCGTCTTAGGGAAGACAAGTTACGTGTGTTACAAGTTATAACAAGGTGTGTTACTCTTGTAACGTGTTTAGCCCGTTTAGTGAAGTGTGCAAATCCTACAGGAGGTAGGTCGTGGTTTTTAACCTCAGTTGGGCTAGAGGTGTTTTCCACGTAAAAAATCCTGTGTCTATTATTTCCGCATTCAATTTTGTTGGATTTTCGCTTCTGCTTATCTCAGAAACAACCTGTGTGAACAGGACCTAAGACTGTTTGCCAGCATATTGCGAAAATCGGACACCACAATTCACCACCCCTCTTGTGGTTGTGTACTCTCTAATTCAACAACAGGACATCGAGGTAAGGAGAGGGACAACCATGTACATGATGAGGAGGACTAAGAATACATACCATAGGAGAATGGTGATGAAGACCTCTTAAATATGGGGGAAGAGGATGCTGTCGAAGATGTCGTTCTTACTTCGACTACTAATTGCATCTCTAATAAGATTCCTTTTCTATCTGACTTGTGAAAAAAAAGATGCTGGACAATTTTATGTTTTTATTACGTACTAGCATTTGGGTTTTTGGAAATATTATAAGACATTTCCCCTTTATTTGGGTATTTGCTTAGGTTCGTAGGGTGACAACTAGAAGGCGCGCATCAATCAATAGAAATCAACCTTCCTGTCCAGCAACGTCAATAACTGAATTCCTAGATCAACAAAAGCAACAAGGATCAACACAATTGCTAGAGGGCTCACATTCCATGCAACATGAAGAAGGCCAGAGGTCCAATGTGGAGCATATTAATGGATTTGACCAAGAAAATGAAGAAGAAACTAATGAAGAACCTACAGGTCTTTTACTAGCTTCCTATTGCATGCTTATCTATTTGAGTTGCTATAAATTATTCTAAGTAAATATTATTAAGTCTATCTAGTTTCCCTAATTATGATTGATAGATCATGTGAAGAAACATAGAGGACCAATGTCCGATGTTCATGCACGTAAGTTGGAGGATTGTGTACCCGTCTTCTTTAATGAGCATGGCCAGCCTATTGGACCTACTGAAAAGGCTTGTGATGAGTTTAGTAAATTTCTGGGGACGATTGCTCATGAACACTCATGGGCACCATTAATTTGTACAAATTGGCATAAAGTCCCTGATAAGGATAAAATGTGGGAATATGTAAATGTAACTACATATTATCTGAGCTAAAAAAACTAGATTTTTTAGTTATATATGAAATCTTAGTGCAGATGTTCATATAATTATTCATGACATGTTAGCACAAGTACATACTACCGCAAACTGAAT
>JAKOGI010002851.1:20000-72500 GCA_029747015.1 Carnegiea gigantea
GAATGAGAGGAGATATGGAGGAGAGAGACTAAGAGACCGCAGACGTCGGGTTTACGGGTGACGGGCTGACAACCTGACGTCCTATCCTACTGGCCATTGCGTTGGTGGTGACAGTGGTCAGCTGACGATGTTCGGCAGTTGAGATCGTCAGCTGACCATTCGAGTCACTGAAAAGATAAGTCTATAAGAGCACTCCCAGTCAAATTCCTTTTTGGAACTCTAACTTGTCACGTTAACAAAAGTTTCATAATTTTAGAACTTGTATTCCATCACTTTTCCAACCTATTGAACTCAATTTTAATCATCCAATAAAAATATTTGTCATGGACCTACTTTATAACGCACAACCTATTTTTTTAATCATTTAAAAACTATATACTTCCTAAAAAAAAGAAAAAACAAAAAAATATTAAAAAAAGCCAAAACTTACCTCACGGGGGAGAAAGCTGGGCCGGTCTCCCACGCGTTTCCCTTCCCCATTTCGCTGGCTAGTAGAGGCCCTGTGCCCCGCGTGTCACACACGGGCCCCAACTTCTGCCCCGCGAGTCATACGCTGGGAATGCTCTAAGAGGCAGAGAGGGGAACGAGACTTGAGAGACCAAGAGCAGAGAGAATAAGAGTGGGCTAAGAGGCTGAAATTCTAAAAGCGTAATTCTATTTAAAAAAAACAAATACTGTTATTTCGCTAAATGGGTCGGCTGGATGCAAAAAAGGTGCCAAAGTGTTTTTGGCTTTTTTTAGAGGTGTCCAAGTGTATGACTTATTATCTCCTTCAAAACAGGTAATAAATATTTTTTTTGAGTTGGAGGTGTCCATGGACAAATGATGACCCAGACTTGGATCCGACCCTGAAACTCACTCGGATTGTACGCATTGCTATGCGTATTTAAGACCAGTTCACATAAAAATTTAACAAACATAATTTTGAATGTCAAAGTTACGTCCCAACCTAAAAATACATTTATCAGGTATCGTCTCACTTTGATGTCTCGAGATGAGACTACAACAAACTTGCTAAAATTTTTTGATCGAAGTTGATGTACTAGTTTCCACCATCAAAGGCTATATTTGAAAAGTTAAAATCCATTAATGAACCGTTTCAATATTTGAATTTGATCCAAGTCTTCCAAATTCATAAAACCACCCAAAGAAAATGAAAAACAAACATGCAATAAATTCTCATAGTTGGGTAGATAACAATTCTCATTGAGGAGTGACTGGTTGATGTCCCAATTGTAATAATAATAAGTAATGATACTGATATTAAAGAAAAAATGAATTGAAAATTAGGTGAGAATGAACCATTCCCTTCCTCACATTAAACTCATACTGAAAGCAACCACTAGTTTTGCAAAGAGAAAGGGAGACGAAGAGGGAAAGAGTTATAGGGAAGGAAGACGAAACCGCTTGGATGTAAACCGGCCCCATTTTATCCCCTTTAAAAAATAAACTTTCTATATGTGCATGTCATGTCTCTTCAGTAACACAACATAGATATGTTGTATTTTTCAAAAGTGCATATATTCGGAAGTCATGTGATAACCTACACACACATATATATGTGTGTGAGTGAGAGAACACCCCTAAAAAAATTCCAACAGAAGTCTTGGACATCCTTCCAACCTTTGATTCACGCGACCAAACCAATCAGCCACAAACGTTTTAATTTTTATAAAAAAAGAACCTGTAAAGAAACTAACATTATTTTTAAAAAAAAAAAAACCATAACTCAATTCCCTCTTGTTTTGACTTTCTCTCCTTAATCTTCTTGGTCTAATCAACCAAACTAGCCCAACCCTCTCAGTCTTAACCTCTCGGATCTCCATCGAAATCACTAGCAACCTACGACCAGCCATATCACCACTCAACACCTGAATGCATAGCCCTATTCTTATTCCTGCTTTCTCCAACTCTTAGGCGAACACCACGCAAGACAGACTGTCATAGATGGGGAGATGGCCCAAATATCTGATCTGCCTGTTGGAGTATGAAAGTGTTAAATTTTTATATCAATTGGGTCATAATCAACAAGTCATGCATAGAAACTCAAATGAGATTCCAACTCAAAATCAATTAGTAATAGATAGAATAACTCACAAGCTTATATACATACTCAAACTGTTTAATTTTATCAATGTGGGACAATACCTACTTTCATATTCTTTTATTTTATTAATGTGAAACAACACCCACTTTCATATTCTAACACGTCGTCTCACTAGTGGGCTACGTATTAATAAGACCCAACACGTCAAATGGGGACGATGGCAAATCAAGATTCAGCAACCCCCTTTGATACCGTGTTAAATTTTTTTTATATCAATTGAGTCATTAACAAAGAGTCATGTATATACGCTCAAATGAGGTTCCAACCCAAAACCAATTAGCAATAGGTGGAGTAACTCAGAAGCTTATATACATACTCAAACTCTTCATTTTTATCAATGTGGGGCAACACCCACTTTCATACTGTAATACTACCACGTGCTGAAGAGCTCTATCAGTGACCACCCACGGCCAATGCCACAACTCGACACAATCACTTGCCACGGCCAACCTCCGTTGTTGGCCATTGATGGGCAGTTTATGAAGGATGTGCAGTTTTGCAGTAGTAATGCTTCTGAGTTTCAACTGTTCAAGATCTATCCTACTCTTACGTTATTTGTATTCATTTGTATTTTACATGTTTGGTTATTGAACCAGAATGTTTTGCTATATAGCAGATTTTGTCCTGATTTTTCTCTTAAGAAATTTTTTTTCTTGTCATCTACATATAGAAGTATAGTACTTTGTGGAATACTTGAATATTTGAAGCCATGAATCACAATCCACAATATGATATTTCTATGAAACTTATCAAGGCCCTACAGCCCTGGGAATGTATATGATTAGTTGTAAGGCTGGTCTCTGTTGACACCATTAGTGGTTAAAAGGTTTTGATGAAATACAAAATCAACTAAAGACTTGGTTGTGAAATTAAAAGGTTGGAAAATCCAATATAAACATAAGAGAAGTAGCTAGTTATATTAGTGAATCATGAAAATAATTATGGAGAGAATCTGGAAATATCGTTCAAAGTTGAAGGATTTTATTTGGTTGATATACTCTAGACAATTCAAAATTGAAATTCAAAATTTGAGTATCATATAAGATCAGTTGTGAATAAAATTTCTCTGCTTCAATCTCATATGATTTGATCTTGCTAAATTAACTTATATGATAAAATATTCTATAAATAAGACATAACATTGATGTGCAAAATAAAATGATGATCAAATCTGTTGTTATTTGTTCCTAAATGATTACTAACATCATCTACATCACAAGAGCAAGACAAAGATCTTATGCAACTTCATCCACTATGGTTGATTTGCCCAGAAAATAAAATCAGAATTTGCAGCTCACAGAAAATCAAATCAGAATCTGTAGATCATATTTCAAGGGATTGAAATAAGATTTCAGGATATTTTGGGCAGAAACTTTCTTCTTCATTGATTGAGGTCACGACTTGGAAGCCTATACATAGAGGCCACGAGAGCAAGAGAAAAGTATCCAAGCATGTGAAAAAAGCATTGAGATTATACATTGAGTTATTGTACTAAGCTTTGTTTTGAGATCAATGAATTGAGGTGTGAAAAATTATTAAGAAGTGAACTTTGGAGTTGTGATGTCAACTCCCCCAAACTTAAACTAAGAGATTGGTTTAAATGATTTGGATCTCTAGAGTGAGGTAGCTCTGAGAGATTGTTAAAGAATTCATCTTAATTAAAAAAACAGAGTGTTGAATCATAGAGTTGATAACTCTAGGCAGGGACCTAAGCCTAATTGAGGCTCAACCTCGTTAAAATATCCCTGCGTATTATTTCTATTTGATTTTTGCATTTACATTCAATTTTGATTTTAAATTTTTGCAATCACCCCATTTACCCCCGAGGGTGATTTAAATCTTCAATTGGTATCAGAACCAGTCCCACACTTCTTTTGACTTAACAGTAATGATCATGGCCTTTTCAAGTAATGTCAATACTGAAGGACGATCGACTGTTAGACCCCTTATTTAAAGGAACCAATTTTTTATTGGAAAAATGCTGTGCAAATTTTTATGGAACTACTATCATGGAATTGTGCGAAACAGCGACAGAAATTGTGACATACTTTTTTTTGGCGGGGAAATTAGCGGGGCAGGGGTGGCGACGGAATAAAAAATCCGTCGCTTATCAACGACGGAAATTCCGTCGCTAATGGCGACGGACAACTCATTCCGTCGCCTCCTTATCCCAAAAAAAAAAATTTTTTGTCATTCCATCGCTAGGTTTCTCATTTTTTTAAAATAATAACGGTTATTTTTGATCGTATCCCTTAGGACATACATTTCAATCCCTGCAAGAAATTTACAAGATTTTTGCACTCAATCAACATCCAATGGCTTCGAATATGACTTCATTCGAAGTGTTCTCAACAATTTCAAGCCACATAAAGGTGAAAGATCACATCCAACGCAACACTTCCAACCAAGAGTTTTCAATTCACAAACTACAAGTTCCAAACAAAGTCTCTACATAACACAAACCACAAATCAAAACAAACTTGAAGTTGCCAGTAATTGAGAATGAATTTATATGTTTGCAGAAGAGGGAGAAGCAAGCGCCAAATGGGAGGAAAATTAAATAAGCACCAAGGGGAGGGGAGTGAAATAAGCACAAAGGGGAGGCGAAGCAAGCAGCGAGAGATGTACTTCGTAAAGAATCAAGCAGAAGAACCACCAACTGAAGGAAAATTGCAACCAATTCAATCACCAAGGTGAAGATCATCCTCATCCTCATCCTCTTCCTCTTCTTCTTCCTCACCCTCTTCTTCATTATGTTGCGAGTGATGAGTAAATGGTGGCTGAGATCCTGAGCCAGATGCTTGTTGCATTTGAAAGAAAGTTTGGAGGCGCTGATCGATGCTCATCATTTGTTGGCTTAGTTGTTGGTTGCTTTGGGTGAGCAATTTGTTGGATTCCTCCAGTTGCTTACATTTCTCCATAAGTAATCGGTAGCTTTCAGCTTGTGAAGTTAGCTCACCCCCCAAGTTGGTCACTACAACCCTTAAGTCATTGAGCTCTTGTTGCGATGGCGTAGAACTGATACCTGCTGACATGCATTTCAGTGAAGTACGCATCAGTATTGCAATTAAGTAAATTCAATGTATAACCATATTTGTTGAAACTTCAATATGAAAACTGTACTGGATCTTTGAGTGGGACTGAAGTAATCGGATTCCCTAATGTTTACAGCCTCGTCACCAATACCATAAATACGACCCTTCTTGTTCTTGAACGTCTCCACCCACAACTCATTTGGGTTTGGAAATGGCTGGTTTGGATATTGAGAAGTGCCATTGATAACATTTTGAAAATCACGTTCAAAGGATTCCTACAATACCGCAACATGCGCACAAAATAATGTATACTACAATAACTGAAGATAAAGTATACAAGTTCATGTTGAACTACCAATGAAGATTGAGAATAGCTAATTGCTTACATATATTTGTTGTGAGTTCTTGTCAACCCAAGGGCCATCTTATTTTCCATGGAGTTTGTGAGTGCGAAACATACCGACTTGGCTTCGCAGCCAATTGGCTCAAGTAGCAATGTTTGTTGGTCTCAAATAGTTGAATATAATGCACCTAAGTTGACATAACATGTGGTTTTAATTAATACAATGCACCTAACTAACTGTTATGTTAAAAGTACGAATAAATGAGTTATAATACTTACATTCTGACTAAACCAATCTGCGAATCGATGATGGTGTTGACATCTGCGTCACTGATATTAGGACGTGCAGTTCTAACTTGTTCTGTAAAAATTCTATCATATCTTATGAAACCTGTTAATATACTTGCGCTCTAAATGATAAACTCAATTGGAAGTGAAAATACTACTCACCCTATATAAGGTTTAACTTCATCATAATTTAACAGCACGTGCAGATAGGCGGCAACATATTCGGCGTCTGTGAGATACCTTGATCTTTCCCTACCAATAGCAGTCCCTTGCGGTGCAAACATAGGCAGAGTTGAAAAATGATTAATATTTTCATCGTCATCCTCATTTCTCCTGCACCTAGTGCGCATGGAGGGCACATTAGAGCCGAAGTAATAGGACGTGAAGAATGTCCTCTCTGCTTGTAGGTATGCTTCTGTGATTGAACGTTCAGAACACGCTTGTTGCTTTATCCTTTTCTTCAATCGGCCAAAGAACCTACCAAATTCATAATTGATTCACTTCTAAGTGATTCCACATATAAGAATTAAGATAAGGTTTCATCGATTATAGTATACTTTACCTCTCAAATAGATACATCCATCGGTATTGTACTGGACTACCTAGTTGAGCCTCTTCTGCCAAATGCACTGGCAGGTGCTCTATTACATTGACAAGCCCAGGAGGAAAAGTGGTCTCCAACTTCTACAAAGTGATGACAATGTTGCGATGCAGTTCCTCAAGCATATCCTCCCGCAATATTGTTGAGCATAAGTTCTTGAAGAACTGGCTTATCTTAATAAGAGGTTTCAACACATCATATGGAAGCGCACCAAATACAATTGGTAAAAGAGTCTCCATGAATACATGACAATTATGACTTTTCAAGTTGTTGAACTTAACCTCATTAGGGTCTACGATATTCCATAAATTAGAGTAATATCCATCAGGCATTTAAAACTCCTTCACCCATTCACCCAACTCTCTTCGTTTATCCACAGGAAGTACGAACTTCGCTTTTAGTTTAACCGGCTTACCACTAGGGTCTGAATGTAAATGTAATTTTGGTCTATCACATATTTCTGCAACGTCCATTCTTGATTTGGCATTATCCTTTGTTTTCCCATGAACATCCATAACAGTATTAATAATGTTCTCAAAAAAGTTCTTTTCAATGTGCATCACATCCAAATTATGGCGGAACAGTTGGTGTTGCCAATAAGGCAACTCCCAGAATATGCACTTTTTTCGTCCAGTTGTGCTCATTTTTCTTAAATCTTGGTATGACAAAGTCACCATTTGTAGTTATCATTGGGTAATCTTCCACCTCGGTGTAAAGTTCTTTCCCAAATAGTCGGTGAGGAAGACCCCCTGTAACAGTTCTGTCTTTCTTAAATGTTGTTCTATTTCTTCTGAACGCATAATTCCTTGGCAAAAAACACCGATGACAGTCAAACCATGAGAATTTACCTTCATTTCTCAATCTCAAAGCCTTTTGCTGTTTCATACATACAGGTCATGCCAATTGGCCATTAGTACTCCACCCAAATAACATTCCATATGCGAGAAAATCATTGATGATCCACATAGGTGCAGCCTTCATCTGAAATGTATGCCCCGTAGAAATTTCATAAGTCTCAACTCCAACATCCCACAACTCTTTCAACTCGTCAACAAGAGGTTGTAAATATACATCTATCTTATTCTTGAAATTTTTGGGCCCGAGGATTACACAAGTCAAGAACATAAACGGTGTGGTCATACATATTTCAGGGGGGAGGTTATAAGGTATAACGACCACCGGCCAAATGAAGTATAATCTTGAAGACAATGTGTGAGGATTAAATCCATCAGCACATAAGCCAAGACTCACGTTACGACGCTCTGTAACAAATTCAGGGTACTTAGTATCAAAATATTTCTATGCTGTCCCATCTGATGGATGACATAAAATACCGTCCCCACGTCGATGTTCATAATGCCATCTCATGTGCTCTGCACTACTTCTTGATATGTACAACCTCTGCAGTCGAGGTTTTAACGACAAGTAATGCATCCTCGAGTATGGCAATGGATTCTGATTCCTTTGTTGTGACCTTTGCCTCTTCCACCTCGAATGCCCACAAAACTTGCATGCATTCAGGTTTGCATCCTCCTTACAAAATAGCATGCAACCTTTTCGACAATAATCAATTTGGACCACATTGTTGCCGAAATCTTTAACAACCTTCTTCATTTGCCCATAATTATTTGGCACGCGGTTGTTAGGGGGACACATCTCTTTCATTAATTGAATAATTTCATTGAAACAATTTTGAAGCATATTATAATCAGATTTAATACTCAACAGTCTCACTACGATAGACAGCTCACTGTGGGTGAAGCAACCATCATATAAGAATTGTTGAGCAGCTTGAACCATATTATAAAATTGTTCTCGGCAAGTGCTTGACCCCTCTTCCCTTACATTTTGATTTGCTATTATAGTATCATCAATCATGTCCTTCATCCGATATACGTAGGATTCAGAGTAGTCATTATTAATATGATTTGAACCTCCACCTTCGGGAATTTCACTATTTGAATATCCAGAATCATATTGTTGAGGTTCTATTTCCCCATGATTTATCTAAAATCAATACCCTTGCACAAAACCCTTATATGTAAGGTGCATCTTGACCTCATCAGGTGTCAAGTACACCCTATTTCTGCATTTTGCATAAGGACATCTATACTTTTCCCAATTTAGAAACTCTATCTGTCTACGTGCAAATTGATCGAATTGGTTTACTCCATCTAGAAATTCTTGCGTATAACCACTATGATCAGGTAGTAATCTATTATACATCCACCTACGATGTGGAGAACCATTCATATTCTGCTCAAATAACAATAACTACATAAGATATTTGATAAGAATTAATTTTAATCAAAATTATAATAATTGCATAAATTACACAATTATATATTATATATGTTTACTTTAAAATTTCTACATGCACAAAAAAAAAAACTTATAAATTTCGATAAATATACTTGTATTCTCACGAATATCACAAAACTAATAATTCATACATAGTTGACCACTTTATTCCCCCAACATATTAATTTCAATTTAAAATTACCCAATCTAAGTGTACATTGCATTGGACAAAATCTTTAAACAAATATGAGCTACAACTTCATACGAACATCACATTTGAACAAAATTATAAATTAAAGCATCTCAATCCATCAACATATCATCTTTCAAGTTCATATCACAAAAAATAAATCCTAAATTGCATTGAGCAAAATCTCCACACTAAATTAGATCAATAACCGCACACAAATACCACATTTCAACAAAATTATCAATTAAAACATTTCATTCCACCAACATATGAAATTTCAACTTCAAACTACCAAACTTCAACCCTAAATCGCATTTACCAAATTCAACAACATTATTAGTTAAAGCATTTCATTCCATCAACATATCAAACTTTAACTTCAAACTACCAGACCTAAATCCCAAATCGCATTTACCCCAATCTTGAACCAAATTAAAGCAATAACCTCAAACGAACAGCACATTTAACCATAAATATGAATTAACTGTGAAATTCTAACAATGTAATACAAAAATTTATAGAAATTACAAATAGTTTAGTTGAGAAAAATACCTCAAATTACTCCAAAAAACCGACGGGGAGGGGGCGGCAGCTGGCAGGCGGCAGAAGGCGGCGGTCGGCGGTGGGGGCACGGTGACAGACGACGGCGACGGCCAGCAGTGGCTAGCGGGACGAGGAGCTGCATTCGCCACTCTTCTTTCTCTCTCTTCGAATTGCAGCACTAATGAACCAGAAAAATTCTGGTTCAATTTAAGGGGACTGGCGACGGAAATTCCGTCGCAGCCCAATTTTCAAAAAAAATTTTCGAATTTTTTTTGGGACAAAAATTAAATTGTGGCGACGGAATTTCCGTCGCCAACTGTCATTCATGGCAACGAATTGGGGATTCCGTCGCCATATCTGTCGCACAATCTGACTTTTTTACAATACTGTTTTTCAATCGCCATATCCGTTGCTAAATCTGTCGTTAGTTTTTTCCGTCGCTGAATTCTGTCGTTAATTTGAACTTTTTTAATAGTGCCACCATTAAATTTTGGTTTTATAAAAATTACTTATGTAATCTAATATTAATATATTTGGCTATAAATACGTCTAGTACAACAAGTGAAGTCTTAACCTAGTGGTACAGGTTGAGGTACTGGGGGCATTATGTTCTATATTTGATTTTTCCCTCCCCTATTATATTGTAATTGTATTGCATTGTCCTTTGTGGCTTTTACGGGTCAAAAAATAAAATTTTAAAAAAATGAATACGTCTAGTACAAGACTGTTTCATGCACGTTAAAACAGGCTGTGAATCATAAATGGTTCATGACAGAAGCCCGTAAATTATCACCTGAATGAAATTACGTTTCTGCCCTTTCTATGCATGAGGTTTCTCTATAAATAGGCTCGTAGCCTTCGGTTTTAAGAGCATCCAAGCAAATTTAATTTGTGGCTGCTTTCGAGTTCTTACAACCGTAAGTATGAAATATTTCATTTGCTTCCGTGCATAAACATTTTGTTTTCCTTTGTGTTGCAATTTATTATTTAAACATTATGTACTCTATCTATCTATCTATTTATCTATATATATATATATATATATATATATATATATATATATATATATATATATATATATATATTCTAAAGATTTATAAGTCTTTTGAAACTTAGAGTTCGTCTTCTCATGATTTCTGCTAGGATAAATTGTTGTACATATATATCAAATGTTGTGTAACTTCATATAGAGATAGAAGCTGAGCGAGATCCATGGTTGGCTAGATGAAATTAGTCGCTATTGATTAAGAAATCAAGATCGTGTTTGATGAACATACTTAATTGATGAACATACTTTAAATGAAAAGAGGCTAAAAACCGACGTAAATGAAGTTTGAATTTGATTTCCTATTAATAGCTCACAAACACTTTATCAATGAACTGAATGAAATTCATAGTTTAAAAACATTCTTGAATAATTTGTAGATATTTAAGGTATAATTTGAATCATCTGCTTAATCTGCAACTGTTAGATTGTTTGGTTATGTTAGTGTGCCCATAAAGTCTTCTCTTAATCACTCATTAACATTGAAACTAGACGCACACATATTATAAATAACGTTGTATTTTTCCTCCATCATTGCACAATCAAATGACCTCTACACTTCATTGATTTTGTAATAATCTTTTTTGATTTCGTAATAATCGCGTAAATTTTTTCTGTATATGGTGTTAAATATTGTCTACCCCCCTCTCTTTGTTTCGTGATTTGATTGATCATATATATCTTATTGTAAAACGCTCTTAAATATCTTGTCTCAATCTACATCAATGCGATTTATGATTTAAAATTACTAAATATTCAATAATTATACTTAGTTATAAATTGCTAAATTTAAATATTTGTCGATGACGCCAACAAGTACAAAATGACACCTTAATTAGGTCAACCCCATCCGCAACACGTATAATATGTGTAATTTTATAAATATAAAAAACTATGGATAAAATGATAATGTTATACAACTTATAGATTGTACTACGCCTCCACTCTTTAATGCTCAATTGTACCCTTTTTTCCAATTTGAAACATAACAATATAATTCTTAAATTAAGACAAAACACTTAAGAAGAGTGTTTTGTAGCAGGATATTTATCATTTTGCTTGTAATTTATAAGCAACGAAACATTTCGGATAACTAGCGAAGTAGTCATCAACTTCAAGATGTTAAGTACTACTAGGGCTTAAAGTGACACTTAAGAAGTGTTGAATAATGTCTGCACGCAGAATCGATCTGAAGTGCATTGAGTGGAGTTGAGTATGGCAGTCCCAGGTAAGGAGCGAAAGTCAGCAGTGGTTTTGTCAGTATGGCACTGCATGTTGTCCGAGTTTTTAGTGAAAGCCAAGAAGGAGCATCTGGAGTCGGGGCAGTTCAAGGAGGTGATGACTGGTCTGTATACGCACATGAGAGACATCCGAGCCGCCATTCATAATGATCATACTGCAAAGGAGAAGCGCGAAGTGATGAGCTTCTTGGCTATACGAATCAAATCGATCCCCACCTATGCCAATCCAGTTGACCGCACTACGGTGTGGGCAACAGAGGTCGGTTTTGTGGTGCAAGAGCTCGCAGACATGGAAGCTTTACTCAACCAACACAAGGATGATTTAGGTCGCGGCTCAATCAGGATCAATATCATGGACGTTATGGAACAACAACAGCCCAGACATGTGGTCTGCCTTATCACCCTATGGTAATTAATCCATGTTTAATTATCTTTAACTATCCCTAATACCCTTTAATTTCAATCAGGGGTAAGCTGTTTTGGGTACCGCCCAAAAAAACTGGGAAGCAGAACCGAAATTGGTCAAACCGACTCCCAACTTTTGGGAACTGGAAGTGGAACTTTATGTTTCGGTTTCGATTCCAGGGTATTTACTGTGCCACATTTAAGCGCCCAATAAATTAAATTTTCTTATTGACTTAGAAGACAAAGAAGGAGGGGGATATTTGATCCTTTTTCTACCTTCATCTTTTGTCTTTATACAAAAAAAAGAAAGTTAATTTGTTACGTTTGTTTTTTTTTTTTTTTTGGTCTTAGTTACTTGAAAAACATAATGATTCATCCTTTAATTAGCAGTAGAAAATTAATTGAGATTAGGTTAAATTTGCTATTCGAAGAGTCAATTTTTTGAGGGAAAAAAACTCAAATAGAAAAAGAATAGACAAACAAAAGAAAAAGTAGTAAAAATCAAAAAGATAACTCATTTTCCTTTCTCTAAGTCAGCTTTGGAACTAATTGGACCGGTTCCTCTTTTTTAGAAACCCGAATCGAAACTATTTAACTGTTTCCGACCTTGCTCACCTCTAATTTCAACAACATCCGCTTGTATATTTCAATTCCACAGGTACTGGGTAGCTGCGTGGTCTGTCCTAGAGGGACCGGGAGGCAGTGCCAAAGAGCTCTTCTTAGAATCAGTGGAGAGTAGAGCGGGGACATCGCTCGTAGCGTCCCTGCTCTTCAGCCCGAATGAGAGTCTCCCACAAGACAAGCGAGAAAATCTGCGTGACATGTTGTCTAATCTCCTTATCATGCTAGCCACTTCCCCAGATCACTGGATCAATGTGGTGCGACATTTCACCGAGAACATGGTTGAAACTTCTTACACACTCGGAGTTATCCGCACCAACATCAGGATGAACAGTAACACCAATAATGACGCTGCTGATCCGGTGGTCGACATAAGGGGGTTCGCACCCCACACTCAGCCTAGGAAAGCAGTGCAATTAGTGCGTGATGAAGTAGGTCGCCGAGGTTCCTGTAAGCCCGTCTTTAAGAAGTTGGTCAGGGATGCGCCGGTGGCTCACGCAGTCGACTCGCTTAAGAACGTCTTTGTCGATGTCTGTCATGGCGTTGAGAATGTGGGGAACGTCATGCATGGAATTTCTCAGACTATAAGGAGTGGGGAGCATCTTATTGAAGACGTCCTGGATTTGGGTCGTAACATTGGGAATGGATTAGAGAGCCTCTTTCATACTACTTGGTGATGGGATAATGTGGATGTCACTGGTTAGCTAGCTAGCCATTACAAATAAATGGTGCCAGGCATAAAGGTAGGTTTTTTGTCACTTTTTCCTGCCGCGGCCAAGAAAGTGACCTACAATGAGGCATCAATGCCTAAGTTTGTTCCTGTTTTTCTTCAGGTGGATCATCTTTGTAATATACACAAATAAATTTGCAACTTTATTTTCTTTCCCATCTTTACTGATGTTTAATTTAATCCTCCGAGTATATTATATTATAATTAAAACTCTCTTGCAATCGTGATTATCATAGGATAGCTATTATTACTTTTGATTACCATATCAAATTAAAATAAATAAAATGATATATATCTTACTACAAGACACTTCTTAAATATCTTATCGTAATTCAAAAATTATATTATCACGTACTAAAGTAGAAAAAAGGGTATAATTGAACAGAGAAAGGATACAAGCCACAGTTGGACATAGATAGAATATTATAGGATAGCTGCTATTACTGTTGGTTGCGTTGTGCTTCACTTCAAAGTATTTTGTCTTGTGTTGATATGGGCTTGCTTGCCCCAAGCCCAGTGGTACACTTTTATGGAGGGCCATAGTGTAGGGTACGGGTCAATAAGACCATTAAGCATCCAAAGAATCCAGAGCTAGCTGTTTTATTCACAGAAGCTTTACTGCACATCTGCAATTGGAATTTCAAGCGTGAGTACTCTTCCCTTCTGAAGAGAGGGATTAAGTTGAGCAAGGAATCCAATCAATTGGACGAGTGGTGAGATTGTTACCCTCAATTATCGAGGTCAAGGTTCAGAATTCGGTGGCTCTTCCATATAGTAGTTATAACTTATAAGGTGATTACAGATTGATTGACGTATGTATGATTTACGTTGATTACTAACAGATTGAGATAATTAGTTAGCAGATGTTAAAACTTTCCTTCCAATTTGGACCTAGTTTATTATCAGGAAAGTTAGCGAATAAGTGCTTAAGCTTTCAATTTTTAGGTTTTTCCTGCCTATGAACACTAGTAGGTAAGTATGAATGCTAGTAGGTCTTTCATTGAAAATCTAGGAATGAAAAAAGATCCGAGTAATCTATAGAAAAGTTTTAGATCAACTACATTTCTTTATCCTAAATTTGAAAATTCAGAGCCCCAAAAAAAAAATCTATTAGATAAACTATTGGAAAATTGCTAATTTTAGTAGTGCATTAATTAACACTAGTTAAAAAATGGTTCATTTTCTATTAAATCAAAAAAAAAAAAAAAATACACACACAAATGGAATGAAGAATTGATACCATTGGCAACTATAAGTGAGCACAACTTCCTCTCACCAACCACAAAGGGGCCATCCCCACAAGACTGTGACACAGAATCACAGCAAATTAAACATTCTTCCAAGGCTAACAATCAATTAAGTAGCTAACTCCCATCTTATTTGTTGGGGTAAATTCTACAAAGATTGTGATAAAGAACTTATTGCCGTAAAGTTTGTCACTTCTTGATTAAAGTTTTGTCTCCAAGCATAGTAGATGTGTGGAAATCATAGCCTGCCACCGCCGCCACCACCACCACCAACACCTCCTCTTCCTCATCCATGGCCTCTCTCTTCTCCTCTCTCTTTGTAGCGTTCATCTCCCTTAGCTTCCCCCCTTTGACCATGGCTGTCGACAAACCCGCCTCTCGGTCAAAAAGTCTGCCACCACACCACCACCACCTCCACCACTCGTCGCCGCCACCGCCAATTCATCATCCCCATAAGCCACCACCACCATCATCATCATCAGTTCCACTGCATCGACATCATAAGCTGCCCTCACCATCGCGACAGCACCACCATCACGACCTGTCACCGCCGCCGCCACCACCACCAGCAAATCACCACCACCGTCGTAGTCACCACCATCGCCGTCATAAGCAGGCAACGGAAGCTCATCATGCGCATGATAAGCAACCACATGAGCTCTTTCTAAGACCGCGTTATCATAGGAGTTATAGGCCACCGCATAGGCTGATTTTGCCCCCGTTTCGTCGTCCTTACATTCCTCCACCTAAGATCATCCGGCCGCCATTCATTCATCCTCATAAGCCACCACGCAAGTTCATACCACCCCATCTTCCTCCCCATTATATACCGCCACACAAGCTCATCCCCCCACCTCATTATCATCACGAAAGGCGACACCGTGACCGTGAACATCATCAAATGCCTCACCCTCATAAGCCAATCCATATTCACGGCCACTTTCCTCCACCACATCATCACGAGAGACACCGCAATCACCACCATCCGCCGCCGCCACATCTCCATAGACACCATATGCACCACCCTCCACCACCGCATCATCATGAGCATAGAGGTGGTCATTTCCATGCACCACCTCATCATCATTGGACGCCATACCTTCCACCCCCTCATCATCATCACTCTCCACCCTATCATCATGAGAGACACCACAGCCATGACCATCTAACTCATCATCATCATCATGGGGCTCCACCACACATTCACCATCCGCCGCCACCTCATCATTATCATCATCATGAGAGGCGAGGACATCACCATCATCAACTTCCGCTAATTCCATTGATTCAAAACGGTTTATACCAAAATCACCACCATCAATGCTTTCACCAAAATTAAGACCTAGTGATGAGATAGTTTGCCTAGTAGTCATCGGCATCTGCAGCTAACTTGTAATATTTGTGAATGCAGCTCGACTTCTTGGTTTTCCAGTCAAAGAGCGACTTAAATTACAAGACTGGAATTTCAATTGTTTTACCAAACATTCTGTGTGAAGAAGAAAAATTGAAATTATATATCGTTTTTAATGATACATATGTTATATGTGTGCAAATAGTTGATGTTGAAAGTATTGATGAAACTAATTTATGCAATTAATTGGAGGTTTTTTTTTTTAAATGTTTCATATGAAAATTTTGAATGATGAATGCATCTATTATAATATAAAAGAAATGTTTGGTTGACTTGCATGAGAGTGATTTTAAGAGGTTGACTTAGTTACAACCCTTGATCAAATACTCTGTCAAATCTCAGCCATCAATCAAAAATTTAATTATTTTTTAAAAAATAAAAAGTTGTATTGGGTGCATTAGGTCCCAGGTTCGATTCCCTTCTCCACCATTGTATTGCCCTTTGTGTCTCCTACGGGTCCAAAAAAAATTCATTAGTAACTTCCTTGATTCTCTCTCTCTCTCTCTCACATTAACTCCTTGAGACCAACTTCTCAAAAAAATCCCCATCATGTTTTCCCTCAATTCAAACATAAACTTAGGGCTCATTTATGATAGGTAAATGGTAGGATCTATATCATCAATCAACCAAGTGTAAAATCAGATAATAAAAGTTTTACACATTTACTTTTAAAGTGAGTACTATCTTTATTTTTAAACTTATTATTTTTTGTTATTCATAAATTGATTAGTATGTTGTTAAAAATATTTTAATAAAAGATACAAATTTATAGAATAAGAATTTGTGTTATACATAAAATCCAAATAAACAATATTTCCAATTTTTGTATAAATTAAATACTGTCAATAGTCTATCTATATGCTTTCATTTATACCCAAAAAGGATAACCTATAAAAATTCCATTTTATAGTGCTTAGCGAAATTTCATAAATTATAGATACAATATAAATAAACAATCAAAACTCATCAACATTAACAAAGCGTCCGAATTCACGCCCAAACAAAAACAAAAAAACATTGTAGATTGAGTATTATTACAATTCGTACTACTTAATTATATTATACCTCGAGACCATGCATTGTACAGACAACATCCCCGCGCCCCCCCAACACACATATATGTATATGTATATGTATTTGTATATGTGCATATATATATATATATATATATATATATATATATATATATATATATATATATATAGTATATATATATATATATATATATATATATATATATATATATATATATATATATATATATATATATACAAATTTATATACAAATTTGTGCTCACTCCTATCTTCAAGGATGTTTGTACAATTGGGTCGCTACTAAATGGGGTGGAGGTGAAAGAAATTAGAAATCTATACGTTAGGGCAAAGCATGATGAAGATTGAATCGTGTTGATACAATGTGTTTGTGCAACACCCCCTCAAACAAAACAAAATAGAGAGAGCATATAGAATTTATGAAGAATTGCGGCGTATTAGATGTCCAAAATTATTGAAGGGTTTGCTCTAAGTAGGCGTTATTGGTTGTGTGTCCCTTCCTCCCCTGTCCCCGCCCTAAAAAGAAATGTGCAAATTAGTGCAGCTGGACCTTTTTGGGAAGGGAGGAAGGGGGAGGGTGGGGCAGAACTTAGATTGATGTGATTGATAAATAAATAATTACATAACATTCAACACGTTCATAAATATTAAATGTTTATTATGACGTGTAATTAGCTTAGTATAATAATAAATATTTCTATGGTTTTAATTCTTCCTATGTTTTTGTCAGACATTTTACAAATGTAATCTATAATGAATTTCCGTAAAGAAAACTGGCTAGACACTAATTTG
The DNA here is from genome assembly GCA_029747015.1 of Carnegiea gigantea. NCBI lineage: Eukaryota > Viridiplantae > Streptophyta > Magnoliopsida > Caryophyllales > Cactaceae > Carnegiea > Carnegiea gigantea. Next base: position 37,954 of record JAKOGI010002851.1, read on the forward strand.
CGTTAATAAGGTTAATGACAATATCTTTAAACTAGGCTTCTTTTCTTTTTTTTCTAAATGCCAAAATCCATATATATGGTACAAGGTATGTTTCTTTTTTTTTTTAATTCTTTTCATTCATCACTTGGATAAATAGGATTGACGAGAATTTTCTTAAATACTTGCAATTAGGGGTCAAATAAAAAAATTGGTTTGATGATTGAAACGTTACAGCTTGATGTGTTTTATGCTCAAATAGGTAGAGGTGGTTATCGCCAATATGACAATGTTAATGGTTTATTATGCAGAATATATATATATATATATATATATATATATATATATATATATATATATATATAGGCACACATAGACATATATATGTTTATATATATATATATATATATATATATATATATATATATATATATATATATATATATATATATATATATATATATATATATATATATATACAAATTTATATAATATATCTTACCACCCCCACACACACACACACAACACACGTGGGTATGTAAGTATGTTTATATATGTGCGTATGTGTGTGTGTGTGTGTGTATGTATGTATGTGTGTAGTTACGTGGGTATGTAAGTATGTACAAACACACACACAGTTTTATGCAAATTTTCAAGTCAATTTAGAATAACAAATAATTTTTCTATAAAGGTTCTAGAGAATTGATATTAATAATAATGTAATGTTATTCTTAAAATATCCATTTTATTATTTAAAAATTCAAATCTGATGCAATTGGGGTATATACCAAGAAAACTGTATGTTTGAAACCTCTTTTTTTTTTAAAATTGCCTCAATGAAAAAAAAAGTAGTTGTGATAGTGTTTTTCGCTACTTACCCCAATTCTTTTGAGTTAGACTAAAATTTTCATTATTTCTTTATATCAATTTATTGACGTCGACCCAACAATTATTCAACGCCACTTTTTTTTCTCAATGCCAAAATCCATATATATGGTACAAGGTATTTTTCTTTTTTTTTTTTTTAATTCTTTTCATTCATCACTTGGATAAATAGGATTGACGAGAATTTTTTTAATACTTGCAATTAGGGTCAAATAAAAAAATTGGTTTGATGATTGAAACGTTACAGCTTGATGTGTTTTATGCTCAAATGGGAGAGGTGGTTATCTCCAATATGACAATGTTAATGGTTTATTATGCAAACATATATATATATATATATATATATATATATTATATATATATTATATATATATATATTATATATATATATATATGTGACACACACACATATGTGGTCGAACCGAAATCAAAACCGAAATTCTAAATTTTTTTTGGTTTGATTAGCCAAACCGACTTTTTTAGAAAGTCGAACCAGTTAACCGGGTTTTCAGTTTGGTCTTTGGGTTTTTCAGTTTGATTTTTCGACTTTGGTTTTTGTGCTCACTCATATCTTCAAGGATGTTTGCACAATTGGGTCGCTACTGTATGAGATGGAGGTGAAAGAAATTAAAAATCTATACTTTGGGCAAAGGATGCTGGGGATTTAATCGTGTTGGTGCAATGTATTTGTGCAACACCCCCTCAAACAAAACAAAATGGAGAGAGCATATAGAATTTTGAATAATTACGGCGTATTAGATGTCCAAAATTGTTAAAGGGTTTGCTCTAAGTTAGCGTTATTAATTGTGTGTCCCTTCCCTCCCCCGTCCCCCACCCTAAAAACAAATGTGTAAATTAGTGCAGCTGTACCTTTTTTTAAAGGGGGGAGGGGGAGGGCGGGGCGGAACTTGGATTGATGTGATTGATAAATAAAAAATTATATGACATTCAACACGTTCACAAATATTAAAAGTTTATTATGACGTCTAATTAGCTTAGTATAATAATAAATGTTTCCATGGTTTTAATTCTTCTTATGTTTTTGTCACACATTTTACAAATGTAACCCATAATGAATTTCCGTAAAGAAAACTAGCTAAACACTAATTTGTGTTACTAAGGTTAATGACAATCTCTTTAAACCAAGCTTCTTTTCTTTTTTCCTAAATGCCAAAGTCCATATATATGGTACAAAATATGTTTCTTTTTTTTTTAATTCTTTTCATTCATCACCTGGATAGAATAGAATTAACAAGAATTTTCTTAAATACTTGCAATTAGGGGTCAAATAAAAAAATTGGTTTTATGATTGAAACTTTGGAACTTGATGTGTTTTATGCTCAAACAGGTTGAGGTAGTTTTCGCCAATATGACAACGTTAATGGTTTATTCTGCAGAATATATATATATATATATATATATACACACACACACATACACACACGCGCACACACACACACACACACACACACACACACAAGTATGTATATGTGTGTGTGTGTGTGTATGTATGTATGTATGTGTGTAGTTACGTGGGTATGTAAGTATGTACAAACACACACACAGTTATATGCAAATTTTCAAGACAATTTAGAAATAACAAATAATTTTTCTATAAAGGTTATAGAGAATTGACATTAATAATAATGTAATGTTATTCTTAAAATATCCATTTTATTATTTAAAAATTCAAATCTGATGCAATGTTGGGGTATATACCCAAGAAAACATGTATGCTTGAAACCTCTTTTTTTTTAAAATTGCCTCAATGAAAAAAAAAGTAGTTGTGATAGTGTTTTCGCTACTTACCCCAATTCTTTTGAGTTAGACTAAAATTTTTATTATTTCTTTATATCAATTGATTGACGTCGACCCAACAATTATTCAACGACACTTTTAAAGTACCATTTACTTATTCAAAAATTTAATCCCGGAACAACGCACGGGTTTTAGCTAGTTTTAATAACTAATATGTTTACTACATTACTGAATCATATGATGGGAAATAGGATTAAGTATATTGCATTTATCCTTATGAAAAACTTACTATCTATACTTTAACCTGTAGCAATGTAAATTTATAGATGTTAAACTTAATAATTGATAAATCTACACGAGTTAAGGCATAAATACCTGAAATACCAAAATACCATCCACATATGTGTTCGCTTTGTATTATTTTCTCCTATATTTGATAAACATGTTGATATAATACGATTAGTATTCTATCGGACATACACATTCTACTCAGAGAACACTAATTTAAAATTATTGTCGGTATAAGATAGGTCCTCATTCTTATCACTATGATGTTCTAGTCAGACAATTGTTCCATCCGTATGATAAAAAAATTACCCAGTTAAAAAATTAATTTCTGCATAATACGATCGCAATTACATATGATCCTCTTAAAATTTTAATCAATATTTGGTTTTTACCTCCGGCACATGACTGATGACTATTCTGATTCTGCTCCTTCCCTCCGTCTCCTTCCCACTCATCTTCCCTCTCTCGCTTTCTCTCTCTCTCTCCCTCTGACACAATCGCTCTCACGCAGACATGCTTGAGGTTGACTAAGTTTGACCATGGCCATTGACCGCGGCGCTGCATCTGCCTTCAATTAGTGGCAACTCCACCTTCTTCCGCCTTCCATTCTCTCTCTTCCGATCTTCTCGGAGGTTCTCTCACTCTCTCTCTCTCTCTCTCTCTCTCTCTCTCTCTCTGTTGTGTTCTGTGCAGTTGCGATATGTTCCGATGTTCGAAGTTTTGCTGATTTGTACATTCATGCATCTCTTCTTGCGCCTCCTTCTTGTTTAGGATCATGCCTTTGCCACGAATTAGTCCCCATTTGATTCTGCATATATTTTGATGATCTGAATATGATTCCTAATCATAAAATTGGAACATCAGTTTCTTGTTCATCATTAGATTCGAAATGCTCAATATGCGCCACTAACCTAATTCGATTAATTTGGAAATCCTTCTCATTTAGCTGACAAAGATTTAGAATTATGGCTTGATTTCTGTAAAATCCCTGGAAAAGCTTCTTCTGGATGCCTGTTTCTATTGGCCATGTGTGTGCACGTTTTCTATCCTTTTTTTTTTTTTTTTGGGTTGGGGGTTGGGGAAAGGGTTAATGGTTGTTGGCAATTAAGTTTAATCTTTGAACAAGGATGCGATTTCTATATTGTTACCAATTACTAGTAGAAGGGTTCTTTTTCGCCTTTGAATCCGTCCCTGTTGCCCATTACTTGGAAAATGGTATCTTTTATGATTATCTAGAAAATGTGCTTAAGGTGGAAAATGGCGATCTGTGTGCACTTTTTTTTTTTTTTTTGGGGGGGGGGGGGGTGGAGGGCGGGGTTTGGTGGTGATTAACAATTAAGTTTAATCTTTGAACAAGGATGCCATTACTTTGTTGTTATCAGTTAGTGGCAAAGTTCTTCTTTGCCTTTGAATCCGTCCCTGTTGTCCATTACTTGGAACTTGGGATCTTTTATGATTATCTAGAAAATGTGTTTAAGGGGTTTTGATTATTCAGAAAAGCTGGGCTATCAATATATCTTTTTTTGTAATTGATTGTCATGGCTGTCTTCTGGCTATTCTAATTATCAAAAGGGGGGGGGGGGGCTCTTTTAATAACATAGCTGGTACTTGAATGCTAGGAGGCATAACAGAAGATGTTATTTGGGTGGTTTTTTTTTTTGGTTTTTTTTTTTTTTGGGGGTGGGGGGGGGTAGCCAACCCCCCCCCCCCCCCCCGCCCAAAACAAAGAGAAAATGGAAAGAAACAATGAGCTCGTAGGCACTAGAACTTCCATGTTGTACCGATCATCAACAACCTTTTGAAGGTGAAAGAATTGCCTCACTGAGAGTTGATTGCCTTAAGCTTTTTATTTACCTAGAGAAATCATATCTATCCTAATTTCTACATTTTCTGAGTGGTCTATATAGAGCAGTTTTCAAGATTGAAATGTGATTAGAGAGATTAATGTTAAAAACTATTATCCTTTTGTTATATTTTTTATATTAATTATGCCATAAACAAAGAGTCATGCATATACTTGTCAGTTCGGGCGGATAAGTTAAATATGGGTCGGGTGCATTCAGGTTCGGATGAAATACGGATCGGGTGTATTTTGGGTTCGAGTAAAATACAGATGGATGTATTTTGGTTTTACAGATTTTGGGTCAACCCAACGGTTTTGGAGCGCCTTTTTAGTGAATTATTTCTTTTCTTGTCAAAATCAAAATCTCGGAATATTTATTACTTAAAATTATTTGTATTTAATAAACAAGAATTGTAATCATTATTTCTTAAAAGAATAACAAAAATATTACTTTTCAATTTGATATATGAACATCATGTACTAGTGGACAATGGGGGTGTTTGGCAAACAGCTTTTTGAAGAGCTTTTTGGCTAAAAAGAGTTTTTTTGATCAAAATTAGCTGTTTGACCAAATGAAAAAGCTAATATGGGTGTTTGGTGAAAGAGCTTTTTGGGTTTAAAAAGCTAATTTCAAAAAGCTAATTCCATGAGTTTTTTGGAAGAATTTTTTGAAGAATTAGCTTTTTGTCTCACAACTTTATCAAAAACAGCTAATTTTACCAAATAATTTTTCAACAAACATCTAATTTAAACAGCTAACTCAAATAGTTAACAACTAACAGTTAATACAAATGGCTAACAGCTAATAGCTGTTTGCTAAACAGGGCCAATGAGTCACGTTTGAATGGGTTGGCCCATATACTAAAATATTAATAATAGGTGTAGTCATTCATGAGGCGGCCCATATAAAGTATGTTAATGGGTTGAAGTGGTTCGGCCCATTAATAACCCATTTAATAATTTGATATTTTGTTAATTAACATACAATTACCTAAACAAGAATGCTTTATTAGTGGGTTGATCCTAACATGAATACAAGTTGGTACATTGCCCTATCAAGTTTGAGACCAATTATAAGAAAACCAAATGAAAAAAATATTATAGACGCACAAGAACATAATGGTACGACTTGGACATTTTTAATGCTTATCTTATTCTAAATTGATTTTTTTAAGACTAGATAATTGCGTCATGCCATTTTTTAAAATTGTTCCATTCCTAAATTGTATATGATTATTTGAAAGGAATGAATTTGGGAAAAAATGAGTGTCATAATCTAATTTATGAAGAGATGCGATAATTATATAACATCTTCCTAACCGATTCGTTAAGGGGAAAAAATTAAAGAAAAATAAAAAATAAAGATATAATATTCAGGTTGAGTGGGTTGGCTCGGGTTGGTTTTGACCCAAAAAGTTTCGGTTTTTTGGGGTTCGGGTCAAAAAAATCGTGTTCAAAATCCAAAATTTTTGGGCATGTTCATGTCGGGTCCTTTTTTGTCAGGTCTAGTCATGCATATAAGCTCAAATGAGGGTCAAATCTAACACCAATTGGCACTAGATGGAGTAACTCAATAGCCGTGCTCAAGGTCTTTTATTTGTCAGTGTGGAACAACACCCACTTTCATATTCTTCACACCTTCCAAAATACATAGAAGGACATGCTTTTTCCATATGGTTTTTAGATAATGAAAAATGCATTGCTCTTTCATTTTCCTCTGCACCATGTACGCCATTTCCCAAACTCCCTTTTTTCTTTGGTTTTTTTTTTTGGGGGGGGGGGGGGGGGAGGCGGACGGGTTGTGGCTTGCATTGGCAGATGATGGCCAATGTGAAGTTCTTGATTCTCTTTTGCTTGGATTCAAGATGCCACCTTAGTGATGGAGAACCTATGTCATCATGTCCTTGATTTCAGTCAAGAAGAGGTTCTTTGGTTTTGTTTGGTTTGTTGAATTGGGAAAAAAAAAGGGGGAAAGAGGCTTCCCTGATTTGATCTTCTGAGCTTGTATCTCACTGTCACCAATATGCGCTGCCAGGATGAACCTTTATTAAGTCAGAGGCCTCTGTATTGGTTGTTGTATGTACGAGATTTAGAAGTTGAAACCATAAGTCCCTAACTTGCATTCTTATTTCATCCATTTTGTTTGACAAAATCTTTACTCTATTTTGTTTCTTCCTCAGCCCTTTTCAGCACTGTACAGGTCAGTTGTCTTAGGTACTTCATAGCAGTATAGAACTTTTTCCGACCATTCTCACATGGATTTCAGATGCTATTTCCACTGTGAGGGATTGGTTTAGTGCATCTCAACTTGTGATTCAAGGCTTGGTGTGGTCTATTGTGAGAGGCTGTCTGAATTTTGGTGCTGTTAGCCCTGTATCAAATTTAATCACTGGACTTCACTCATTGAATTTGGAAGATTAAGGCTCTGTTCTCTTCACCTTGATTTCTTCATGTTTCAGATCCCTGAAGATTTCTCCATGTTTCTTCAAATTTCTCTATATTTCATTGGATTTCTAAATATTTCTTCAGACTTCTGATTGTAAATCCCTTCGGACCTTAATTTATCGAATTGTCAACTTTCAAAATTGTACACATCATTGCTCCAGATTTCTACAGGCCTTAAATGAAATGAAAATAAACGAAATGAGAGATCCAGATGAGAAAAAGGGTTGTATTGTTCTTGACATAGTTCGAGTGTTCATGGTAGGTACGATCAAGAAGCAAGGATATGCAATCTTGTTTCTTTCACTTAATTAATTTGTCTTTGGTCAACTTCTAGAGGAAAATCAGAGAAGCTACCGGGTTTATCCAATCTGTTATTGCATCTTTACTTTATGCTTCATTCTCTCATCTCTCATGGATTCCTGATCTATGCCTTTTTGCATTGTCCGTCAGACCATCACTTTGAATCTTGCTTATGCTGCTTTTACTGGAGCCTTTTGGACTTTCACTCCATTAGTCTGACATTTGATTTTTTCCCCCGTCTCTTTTAGGGGATGAGCTTTTAATGGAAGGTGCAATTCATGAGTTAGCCACAATGGAGGACCCAATTGATGATTTGGCTACTGCCATCACAAGGAAGTGTGAAGCACTGACTCCACTGTCTCCAAACTGTTGCATCTACAGGATTCCCAGAAACCTTCGGAAAATAAGTGAAAAATCCTACACGCCCTCCCTTATTTCCATTGGCCCCTTCCATCATGGCAATCAGAAATTGCAGGCCATGGAGGACCAAAAATTAAGATACTTACGGAGATTTATTCAAAGGAATGAGAGCAAGAGCTTGGAGGACTACCTCTTTGCAGTTGTAAAATGGGAGAAGCAAGCTCGAGATTGCTATGTGGAACCCATCTATCTTTCTAGCCTAGAGTTTACACAAATGCTAGTCCTTGATGGCTGCTTTATAATTGAGTTTTTTTTAACTTGGCAGGGAGCAGCTTTTGATCCCAATGACCGCATATTTCAAAGGCCAGCTTTAAGCCAAGCTGTTATGCGTGATCTAAAGCTGCTGGAAAACCAAGTGCCGTTTTTCATTCTTGAAGTGTTGTACAACATCGCTTTTGAGGACAAGAATGTGCCATCCTTTATGAATCTCACCGGTGAATGTGTGATCAGGCTGGGCAAGATGCCGCAGCATTTTCAGAAGACAAAGGTCTTACATTTGGTTGATTTCCTCAGGACATACTACCTACCAGCAGAGAAGAAAGCAATTTGCCACGAGGACCTGGACTGGGACTTCCCTGATGGAATTTCTGAGCTCTATGAGTCTGGCGTGATGCTAAAGGTGGACAAAAACGACAAATTTCTTGATATCAGATTTGAAAAAGGTGTCCTCTACATACCTGAGCTAATGCTGGAAAACAACACTGAATCTGGGCTCAGAAACTTGATTGCCTTTGAGCAATGCCATTACCCTTGGGAATCCTTTGTGGTTGATTATATTCTATTGTTGGACAGTCTGATATATGACCGGAGGGACGTGGAAGTCCTGATCAACAACGGGATCATCTTAAACTCCCCTGGTAGTAGTGAGGATATTTACAAACTCTTCGGGAACATCTCCAAGGGGACAGCATATTCACGGGGAACCTTCTATTATGCTGATGTATGTAGGCAGCTAAATGAGCATTGTCATACCCCTTGGAACCGGTGGAAGGCGATACTGAGACAAGATTACTTCAGTAATCCATGGTCAATGATTTCAACAGTCGCTGCTATTGTGCTGCTGATTCTTACCATCATACAGACCTATTGCGATATTGTACAACTGAAATATTAAACATTCTGATTTCCAGACAGGGCTGGTTTCTTTGACTGCTCTAGTGAGGCCAAACTGATTTGGCATTGCAGAGGAGGAACTGATGAGAATCTTGAGATAAATTGGGGGTCCCTGGGTTTAACAAATCACTGGCCAGAGAAAGGCATTGTTTTGGTGATTTGCATCAATTTCTGTGGTCGTACGCATGTAGCATTCACTACCAGAAAATCGATTATCAGTCAAATTTGATGACAGACATCTCTCTTGCTGATGGCAGATTTGCAGTGCATTGAGAGAGAAGGTGCGTTCCGCAAACCATTTCTGACATTCAGTCTTTCTGTACTCACCTACTGTTGTTTTCCTGCAACTTGTTATTGGTGAAGTGTGAAGTAGAATCAAGAAATTACAAGTGAACTGAAATATTATAAGAAAGCCAGCTACGTTTGTCATCGTATCGTGAATTACAATTCATGAGATTCTTCAGGAATGGAAAAGATTCAGAATTTGGGGAAGAAATTGAAAAGTTTTGAATTTGTCATCTCATGTTTTTTCATCAAATATTAAACGTTCTGACATTATATGAACTCTTGGCTCTATATTTAGAAGGTAAACATTGTACGACTTTCAGAAACTGCTGGAGTGGGCATTTCCCGAAACTAGGAATGCCTATGTTCATATGTTGGATGAAAGGAACAAAAGAGGAGTAAACAGGAGCTAGCTACACTAGTTAGATCGAGGAGACATGGTTAACAATATGATCATCGATCATATTCCATGAAACTTGGTGACTGACCAAATGTGCTTTATGTGATACTGGTGTTATATGCTGCATTTCTCGTTTTCTTTTGAGCTTGGAGTTAGTATGAAACGAGAATGAGTCTACTAACCACAATTGTTACAAGGGGTTAGTTATGCGGATCCATATAACTCAAGGGATTCCGTTTAGGCGTTTGTGGGACTGGTGGGAGTGGGATTAGTGGGTTTGACCACAACAATGTTTTTCTGAATTGTGGGGAAGTTGGTCGTGTTTGACCATATGCTAAAAACTATTTGGCCAACTATTTTGTAGAAAGAAAGTAGATACTTAAGAGAAACGATTTGGTTTAATCCGTTATAATGTAAATTGAAAATATTGTATCAAGTCAACTTTTTTCTTTTAAAAAAAATAATCTGAAAGATGCACATTTCAGATTTCACAAAATGCCATATTCCCGCGTATGTTGCGTGGCATCTCTAGATCAGGAGAGATAAAGGGACTATCCTTTGTGGTATCTATACATCAGGAGAGAGAAGCGAGAATGCTTTATTTTACAATTTGATTTTTAGCCACTGAGGTGATACTTTGCACTTACCTTTCTCATAGTATTTTATCTAATGCCACCTTTTTTTCCTTTTTTGAAACGAGTAAATTTTATACGTCCACACAATCTAGGAGAATCAAACCTTAATCTTCAGTGTGAATCAATCATCTTGTTTCTATGGTATTGGGGTTAGGTCCATTAGGGCTTGGGATTTATTGTTTACGGTTTTCAGGACTTAAGTCTAGGGGTTTAGGTTTCTAGGTTAGGGTTTAGGGTTTCTAGGGTCTAGGGTTTAACATTTCAAAGGGTTAGGGCTTAGGGCTTATGTTTTAGGGTTTCTGGGCTAGGGTTTAGTTTAGGGTTTAGGGTTGTCCTAGAGTTTCTAGGGTTTATGGTCAAGGGTTTCTGGGGTTTAGAGTTTAAGGTTTCTAGGGTTAGGGTGCCAAGGGTTTTAGCTTTAAGGCTTTCGGTTTAGCGTTTAGGGTAGAGTTTCTAGGTTTATGGTTTAGGTTTCCTACGGTTTAGCATTGCTACAGTCTAGGTTTTAGGGTTTAGGGTTTAGCGTTTTGGGTTGTTCTAGAGTTTCTATGGGTTTAGGGTTTAGGGTTTCCGGATCAGCATTTCTAGGCTAGGGTTTAGGGCTAGGGTTTCTAGGATTTAGGGTCTAGGGTTTCTAGGCTTAGGGTTTCCACAGTTTAGGATTTCTAGGGTTTAAGTTTCTAGGGTTTGGGGTTTCTAGGGTTTAGGGTTTAGCATATCTACGGTTCAGAGTTTTAGGTTTTGGGTTTCTAGGGTCAAGGGTTTATCAGATTAGGGTTTCTAGGGTTGGGTGGTTAGGGTATAGGGGTTTAGCAGTTTAAAAGCTAAAAAGAAATCCCCCCAAAAAAAAAAAAAACAAAGAAACAAATTGAAGGGCACATTGGAGAAACAAAGAAAAAAAGAAACAAATCAAAGGATATGTTGGAGCACCGGGAAATGAAGTAACCATTAGGATACTGTTCGAATCAAAGGATATGTTGGACGACAGGGAAATGAAGTAGGCATTGGGATGGTATTTGGAAAAAGAAACTGAAAAGAATTTGATCATGATGTCTTGAACTTTGAAGGCAGAGAAATGATGAAAAAGGAAAGAAATGGATGAAGGCAAATGTTTTGGGTCTTTGGGTCTCTGTTTTACTATAGTTTACTTACTGTTAGTCCATATGGGATAGAGTTATTTTATAACAGATTTTCTCCATTTACAAAACTCGAACCATAAAGTATAGACCTTGCTGAGGAGAAATAAATGTCAAATCACTTAAACCGGCCTGTGTTGGCCGATGAACAAATATGTGTAAGCGCTAATGTTGTCAATAGTCTTAGTAGAGTTTATGAGAAGAGGGGATGGAAGGCCAGTCCAGCATTCAATTGTTAGGTAGGGGTGTTAATCGGTCCAAACTCGGATCGGACCGAGTTGGATCGAAGACTGAAGATTGGACTGAATAAGACATGGATCTAATCGGGACTATACCGAACCAGGAACGAACTAAATTGGATCGAATTGTTAGGCTGGCAAAATAGAACATTTGGATAATATTGAACAATATGAACAATTTGTATTTGATTCAATAATAAACATTTCTATCTATTTCCACCAGTAAAAGAAACCAATGTTTTTGAACATCCGGAAAATTACTATGGCCCTGTTCGGCAAAATTAATTGTTTAGGTAGCGAATAATTGTTTACAGCAGATAGCGTTTCTAATTTAGCTGTTAGATAAGCGGTTTAAACTAATGTGCTCAGTAATTTAGCTGTTAGATTGGCTGATTAATGTAAATTGACATAAAATGATATGGATAATTTTCAAAGATAAAATTTTTAAAGGATATTTTTTGGCTAAAAAAATATGAAACGCTAGTTTTAAATGTCAAACGTTAATACTGTTAGTTTTTCAAAAACGCTGTTTCAAACACTAAATGCTACTTGAAATGCTAGTCAAAATACTAATTTACCGAGCACTAAAAATTAACTAATTAGTATATTGATTTCGTCAAAACACTAAACGCTACTCAAAACGCTATTGTTGAACACGACCTACCACTAAAGCCGTGTTCGACAACAACGTTTTGGATAGCATTTGGTGTTTTGACTAAGTCAATATACTAATTAGTTAAGTTTTAGTGTTTGGTAAACTAATGTTTTGACTAACATTTCAAATGGCGTTTAGCGTTTTAAGCAACGTTTTTGAAAAGCTAGTAGTATTAACATTTGACATTTAAAAGTAGTGTTTCATATTTTTTAGCCAAAAAATATCCTTTAAAATTTTACCTTTGGAAATTATGTATATCCTTTTTTGTCAATTTATATTAATTAGCTAGCTTAACAGCTAAATTTACTGAACACATACTGTTCATCTAAACAGTTATCCCCTAACAGCTAAATTAGAAACGATATTCGCTAACTAAACAGTTATCTGCTGTCTGAACCAATATTCGCTACCTAAACAGCTAATTTTGCCTAACAAAGTCTAAGATGTAAAAGAAAATGGAAATTAAATAAGGAAAAAATCAACCCTCTAAACATTTTTTACCACTGCTGTGCCTCCAAATTACATTTGACCTTGGATTGTGGAGAGAGAGTGCGAACCCAAATCACCAGCCGTACTTACACAAACACAGGAAAGCAACAAGAAGATGCTCAGAATCCTTAAAACCCAAATTTCAAATGGCGGGTAAAGTTTGAAATTAGGTATTCTGGAACTTGATAAAAACAATTTTGGAATTTAGGGTTTGAAAATTGGGTACATTACCCTGTTTAAACATCCCGAGTTAAACTCTAACAATTCTCTTTTCCAACTTTCTTCACTCGATTCCGCCACATTTCTAGCTTCGGCTCGTTGGCGGCCAAGTCCAGATCTCTTCAATTTACTTACCCTCTCACCTCCGCTCTCTATGCATGTCAAACTCATAGGCACCTAGTGCAGCAAGAGAGAGAATAGAGGGCAAAGAACATGGCTGGGTTTTGAGCCTACGAATACTAAATGTTACGGAACAATTACTATCTCCCCCAAAGGTTGGTTTAATGGCGTGTGCAGCGCCACCGCCATCATATATCCGATATGGAATTTTTATCCGTGCTATAAACGTGAAAATGGAGGTAAAGGGTTGGGAAGCAATTGCGCAAACTTTTTCAACCCTCGGTTGAAGTAAGCGAGAGAAAGTGGAGATAGAGGTTGAGAGTTAGCATCAGAGAAGGAGAGGTGAGACTTGAGAAGCAGGGTGGGGCGAAAAGTCAGAACCCTAGTTCAATTTAATTATAATTAGTGGAGGACGAAGAGGAACGAGCGGATTCGTTATTTTTTTTTTTTATTCGGTCCTCGGTCCGACCAATGGACCTGATCGAAAATCAAATAAGAAAAATTTGAGGACTGTAAATAGGTCCGTTCCAAGCTGATCTTCGGTCCGGTCTGAATCGATTTTGGACCAAATAATGAACATCCCTATTGTTAGGTTTCATTAGGGTTGATTGTTGTGCGAATGGCCGAAGACGATGAAAATTGGAATGTGATAAGTGATAAACACGGTAATGGAATAGAAAATGGATGGTTTTGAGATGGAGAGACTAGAGAGTACTTGAACAGGATTGGAACAATGGAGGCTCTAAAATCTGAGTTGATTCTGAGTTCTGATGAACTGGATTTCTGGGAATGGGTGGATGGAGAGTTAGAGACTGGGTGGGCTGTTTATATTGGGCTGTTTAACACCGTTAGCCCAAAACTCCAAAGTATGTTGCGGTGAGCATGCACTCACCCCATTGACATTGTTGTAATCCTATAAAGTACGGAGCATTGTCCTGTCATAAAGATTTCATCATGGAATTGCAAAATCTGACTACTTTGTGCAATTGCTGTCCTTAGTGTTTCTTGATTAAAAACTAAGACCGCCTGATTTCTTCTTTGTTCTCCTAATTTTTATCACACATGGCATGCCACGATGGATTCCGTTATTTGTCTTACTTTTTTTAATATATTTGGATGGAATTAACTGCTATTTGATCTCACATTATTCCTTTGATAGTACAATTTAGTTACATGTTAAATTTTATACCTCTTTAATACAACCCTGTTATGCATCCAAGTCAATTGAGGTTCAACGCAAAATCAATTCATAATGGATGAAGTTCCTTAATAGCTTATAAGCATGTTTGAGGTTTTCTATTTTATCAATATGGGACAGCACATACCTCCTATATTTTTCATACGCCCCCTCACGTGTAAGCTACTAATAAGGCCTAACACGTGGCATGATTCCTATGGGAGGCGGTGGCAAATCGAGATCGAGCATATTCGGCTATGCATATAAGTCATGTGAGATTCCAATCCAAAATCAATTAGCAATGGGTCGAGTAACTCGATAGATTTTAAGCGTGCTTAATGCCATCTATTTTATCAATGTAGGACAACATGTACTTTCATATTCCTCACATTACATAGTCTGTACGTGTCTCTTAAGGCGAAACATTGATATCGTGCTAATGTAAGTATATCAACTTGTTTGTTTATCCATTCGGCATTTAATTTCATTTGTATCCCCGATGGAATCTCTCAGATGGTATTAGACTTGTCAATTTGGACAGGATGGTAAAATACAGGTCGAATGTATTTAGGTTTAGGTAAAATACGGGTCAGGTGTTTTTCGCGTACAGGGTAAAGTATGGTGGGTGCATTTCAGTTTTGTGGGTTTCGGGTCGACCCAATAGGTTGGAAGCATCTTTTTGTAAATTATTTTTCTATTGCCAAAAATAAAAAATTTGCATTATTTATTACTCAAAATTGTGAGTATTTAATGAAAATAGTATAGTAATTGTAATCTCTCAAAAGAATATTAAACATATTCAAACTTTTCATTATGATTATGAACGTCATGGATGAGCATATGAATACTAGAATAGTAAAACAAAAAGACGTGCATAGGCGAGGGTTAGGCGTTGAACAAGCCATGGATGGCAAAATGCAAATGGGGAGCCCTCGAGGAAAACAAGGGTAGCGGAGGAAAACCAAAATAAAAATAAAAAAGGAGGATCGCCCGCCTTGAAAGTCGAGCTGAGCGGCTCCTGAAGCGGAAGTGGGAGCGCTCGTGGGACTGGCCGTGGGAACGAGTCGATGAGGGTTTAAGTATAATTTAATTTTATGAGGCACAGTTATGAACCTTACATTGTGGAGGTCGAGAATTGAGAGCCTTAAAATAAGGCCAATGATAAACTTCCACTTATGAACTGAAATTTTAACTCACTATTAGCTGTACATGCTTCCCACCAAGTTGAGGTGTGTGACGATCAAGCTATACTAACTTCATAACATATTTATACACCGTATTCAATACAAACAAACTAACTAGTTTGTGTCTGTACTGAACTATAGTGTATAAATAAATCACGAAATTAGTAAACAATTAATATTTGGTTTAACATTTAATATGTTGATTAATTTTAAAAAATAAATTAGCCAAATATTAGTATGTGGGGAATGTAGAAAAGGTTGAAGAAGATCAAATACAACAACAACTTTCAGTGTGGATCCTACTTTCATGGGATTTGGGGGATCCAGATGTAGGCAAGCTTACCTCTACCAACAACCCTGCCCATAGAGACGATGAATTCAAGAGACCCACAAAAACTATGATTTTGTGAAAACATTTCATAAAAGAAGGATTTTATGAAAATATTAATGGAAAAAAATTAAGGATTCGCAACAGGGAATGAACCAAGAAATATTAATAAATCAGGTGGCCAAAACTATGTAAATATATATACAACATAAGCACAGCTTAATAGAGGAATGTACTATACCTTAACAAACAGAGGTAGGCAAATAATATTTCTTCACACATGTAAGTATTACCTGCATATAAACACGACATACGAAAAAAAACAACAACTAAATCTACCCTACCGCAACCAAAAAAATAACAACCAAATCAGGAGGTCAACTCTCTGTAATCTAAGATCATAATCCTATCCTGTCATAGTCTCCTATCCTGAGCCATATCCTCCGTTATATATATATATATATATATATATATATTATATATATATATCTATATATATATATATATATATATATATATATATATATTATATATATATAGGGTGTTTGGTAACAACAGCTTTTTGGGAAAAAAAATAGCTATTTGGGATGATTTTAGCTGTCTTGACTAAGTCAAACAGCTAAAGGATGTTTGGTAAAGAGCTGTTTGCAATAGCTGTTTGGCTCCAAAAAGCTCTTTTTGAAAAAGCTATTCCCATTAGCCTTTTGGGAAGAGCTTTTTGTAGAAATGACATAATAGTCCATAAGTTTAGAAAAATTACACACATCTCATTAAAAACTAATTTATAAATAAGGGCATAAATGAAATTTTACCAACATATTTTTTAGAAACAGCTAATTTTTACGAAGCACTTTTTCTAAAAACAGCTAATTCAAACAGTTAATATAAACAGCTAATTCAAACAGCTAACAGCTAATACAAACAGCTAACAGCTAACAGCTGTTTACCAAACATGGCCATAAATATATATATATATGTATATATGTATGTATGTGTGTGTGTGTGTATATATATATATATATATATATATATATATATATATATATATATATATATATATATATATATGTATATCCTGCGCAAGCAAATCGTTTTCCAACTTTTCAAACGCACAATAAATCAAACAAGCGCAATGACTCAAACTTGCATTAGAGATTAAGAAAAATAAACAAACTCTCACAAAATGGATAGAATTTTATTGAAAAGAGATAAAACTGCTAGTTGATGCCTGGTAATTGAATACAACTGTAAATATTAAAGTTGTTCTTTGTTATCAATAATTACGACTATTGGCAGCCTTTTATTGGCAGCCAAAAAGGCAAAAAAATTATTGTGATTAGGGTGCAGTCGTGGCCACATATAGTGCTAACTTGCTAGTGGAGCTCGAGATCCCGTTCCAGCAAGGCCATATCTTCTTCAGTTGTGCTAATCCAAGCCTCAATTCCTTCCCCACACCTTGTGCTCAATAATATGGCTACATTCTTGAAAGGCGTGGTCACTGTACAAACCCATGTAGGCTTGCCCCACCCAAAATTCACATCATAAAATGGAAACCTACACCAACTAGTAACACTACACTTCTGTTCAATCTCAATCTTATCAGGTTTCTTCGTATTCGCTGACCAGCTCTCATGTCTTTGCTGTAGGACGATTTTGATGTAACTGTCATCGACCTTTCTTATGGCCTCCCTAAGCAATCGTACTAACTCAGCGTGTTCAAGTTTTCGGTCTCCAATATTCATCACGGAATCTGTGAATGTGAACCATGCAAAGTTCCCAATGGAGCAGTCATCTGGGATGGGCGGTACCATCCTTGGCTTCAAGTTCACTGAAACAATAGCGCGCGATGAGGTCATGGCGAGATCTGGATTGTGAGCCATCCGTTGAGCACCAACCCTTATGAGATGTTTCCATATAAAGGCGGAAGCCACCTCTACTCTTGTTGGGGTTGTCACTGATTGGGATCCATCGAGAGTACTTGTGGCTTGCTCTTTGAGCGCGGCTATCATCTTCTTATCAAAGATAAATCTCTTTGTCACAATCTTTTCTTTAGACATGCTCACCTCTTGCGTACGCGTCCCATCAGGACTATCTCTTGGAGGAAAGTAAGAAGCTCCATCAAATTTCGGGTTTACTGCCACAGGATTGTGATCATCTCCTTCATTTTTGGTCCCTCTTGCCATGTTTGCCCAAGCTCTTGTAAATTGTACTGAAGAAGTCCCATCCGCGATCTTGTGTGAAATACACACACAAATAGCGATACCACCACAAGAAAAGCGGTTCACTTGGACACCGAGGATTACATTCTTTTCATGAAAGGTGGGTTCAAATGGCAATAGCCTTCTTAAATCGCCAAGATTAGGCTTTTCTATGACTTCCAGGAGCTTGCAAGAAACATTAGCTTCATAAAACTCAACCCCTTCATCATTGCAATCGATGAAGGAGTTATCCTTAACCCTGCCGGCTAGTGGGTAGAAACGAACCAGTATATCAGAGAGTGATGTTTTGAGGAATAAGGATTGTTCAGCATGGTCGATAGGATTCTGAGTGGGCTCATTTTGGTAGAAGAACAAGAGAGGAATGTAAACAGAAGGTTCAAATTGGTCAATGAAAGAGAGTTGGATTGTCCTGAGGTGAGGTGGTGTAGGGGATGATGGCTTAATTATTTCTTTGGATGTCACCTCAACTTTGAAGGATGCCATGCTCACTAATGTTGGCACAAAGTAATGGGTGGTTCTTTAGCTTTGATTTTGGATTGTTGTATTGTGATGTTCTTCCAACTCGACATCTCCGGTTACTTATATGCAAGTTCGATAATTTAATTTAAAAAGGAAACGAGGGGTCTGAAAAGATTTAGATGCGAGGGATCTTACTTTTATAGGCAGCGTTATTCACAAAAAGGTCGATTGTAATAGACCCACAAAAAATATTTTCAAAAAAAACATTTGGAGTTTAAAAATCTTTTGAAACAAAAACTTTACCAATATGCGCTGTTTTTATGGTGTGACAAACTTACCTTCATTAAAATTTATAAATTAAACACACTGGATAATTGCACCGCCACCCCACCAAATCCCCTTTAATTTCTATCAGTATGTGTCTCTATAATCGTCCATTACATAATCAGTTGCCTTGGGACGGCGGGTTTTTTTTTTCAACTTACGTTTTTAAAAGCAAGTCCATTTCAATTGAGTACAGTTTAATTTAGTAGAATAATACAATTCAGTTCAAAAAAATAATATTTAAGTTAAGTTTAATTCCGTTGAATAAAAATAAATTTAGAGTTAAGCATAACTAAGTTTAGTTTGTCAAAAATAAGCTCATTCTGATATCAATAACTCAGTTCAATAAAAATGAGTTTGATTTAATCAAACAAGTTTAGCTGGGGTGACATAATTAGTTCAGTAAAAATAAGTTGAAAGAATATATATATATATATATATATATATATATATATATATATTTATATATATATATATATATATATATATATATTTATATATGACCTTGATTTCACGTGAAGCGTGAGAGGTCCCAAGCAATTTTTTTTAATTTCAAGATGAGTACTATACAACCTTACATGGTTTAGACAATAGTATGATATTCCAACAGGCCTCGGTATGAAATGTGTATTGATGAGACTGGAATTTGAGTTCTCTTGTTCAAGAAGATATTGAGTTGATACATCTGGCAAAACACTGTTAACTAGCATGTCAAATATACATTTGCTACATAATTTATATCATAACTCACCGATATTTTAGGAATTAAGAAAGAGAGACATAAGGATCCAATTTATCGCCAAAATAACATTAGAGTCTTGACACGTTGGAGTACATTTATTATATATTTCTTTAGAGAGAATGTTTATTTTGTTATTTTAAATTTATTTTTATTAAAGAATCTTCTGCAAAGATATTAATTATTCAGCTTTTAGTTAACGAATATAATTTTCTTTTTAAAAAATTCATGTTGTATTGCTTGCATAGTCATACAAAAGGAGATGGATCAAATCAAACAATACAAAACAATATTTCCAATTGTTTAGAGAATCAAATAAAAACCTCAGTCTGGATAAAATCCTCTCATTAAAAATAAAAATAAAAAAAGCTAGGTGTAATTAAGAAATCAATGGATCTACAAAATCGACTTACAAAAATGTAAATGAAACAAAAATAAAGGGTGACATACGAATAGTAGAATAGTAAAATAAAAAGACAGGCATAGGCGAGGGGTAAACTACGGATGGCAATATGCAAATGGGGAGCCCTCGAGGAAAACGTGGGGAGCGGAGGTAGACCCACAAAAAAAAAATAATAAAAAAAATCCCAAGGCCCGCTTGCCTTGAAAGTCGAGCTGACCGGCTCATGAAGCGGAGGGCAAGCGGGAGCGCTTGTGGGACCAGTTGGCCGCGGGAACGATTCGACGAGGGTTAGATACAATTTTATCTTATGAGTCACAGTCGTAAATCTTGTATCGTGAAGGTTGGGAGTTAAGAGTCAAAAAGTGAGCCCAATGATAAACTTTCAATGATGAACCGAAATTTTAAGTCACTATTAATTGCACGTGCTCGCCACCGACTTGAGGTGTCTGTCTCCAGCTATACAATTTGCATGTCAGCCTCACCCCCATATCTTCCACTAATTTCATAACGTATTTACAGTTTTATTTGTACACCTTATTCAATACAAACACAAACTAACTAGTTTGTGTTTGTATTCAACTATGTTGTATAAATAAATCATGTAATTAGTAAACGATTCATATGTGGCATAACATTTAATTTGTTGATTAATTTTTCAAAAATAAATTTTTCAGATATCAGTATGTAGGGAATGTAGAAATTTAAAGAACAACAAATACGGATTTAGATGAAGTGATTAAGCACGTTACTTAGAATCAATAAAGGGCATGGTTCATGATAGGCCTATGCAGAACTCTAAATTAAAATTAAAGACCTTGGATAGCTTGCTTCTTGTCCTTATTTTGCCTCCTAAATACATAGGAAATGTTGATATGCTATGATGACTATTATCTTAACTTGCATTTCCTACGCTTTTGCATGTTAATAATATCTGGATCTTGTACGTGAATATTATTTAATGCATCACATTTTCCTTTATGGTATAAGTAATGTTACTTGATAGTAGTATGTAATGTTTATGTTGTCTTTCGAATCTATTTCAAAAGATTTTCAATTCTAAGAATTTGTCATCAAAATTCTTATGTGCGTCTCTTTAAATAAGTGTATCTGCGAGCAAAAATGCTTACAGAGATAAGACTGTCTATATATGAATTTTTATAAATTTCACCAAGTACAACTCATAGTAAGAGTTATTGTTGCATTGTTATTGTAGTCATATATGACCGTGTGGTGAATTAGCATTTTGTATGAAAGTAATTTGCTATGATGCTAAAATGTAAAATATCAAAATTGTCAAAATTACTGCAAGTGGATTACATAAGTTAATAGGCTAGCGATGAGTTGCGCCGATCTTTTTTGTATATGCAACGTTAATGTCATAGTATCGCAAAAATCTCAACTTCGCTAACACTTCCATTTTGATTATTCATTTACATTTTTGTTATGCTTCAAGGAGAACGTAGTTCAATAATTCCATTACGTAGGATATACTCTATTCAATGAAAAATTATACTTTCATTATTGTTTATCTTCTTTTTTAATGATTGTTGCACTTTTTTTTCACATAGGATTATCCACAAAAAGGTTGATTGTGATAGAACCACGAAAAATATTTAAAAAAATATTTGGAGTTGAATAATCTTTTGAAACAAAAACTTTACTATCATGCACGGTTTTTATGGCGTGAATTCATACACATATTAATGGTGCTAATTGAATTGAAATGGGATGACAGGATTGCGGGTCACAGAAAATTAATACTGTAAAATGTAACTTTTTAATTAGACCTGACAAATGAGTCAGTTGATTGGGATATGGGTTGGGTGGCATTAAAAACAAAAATAAAAATAAAAATAAAAACTATGGATGTCAAGGTGCAATTAACAAGTCAATGGATCTACAAAATCGACTTAAAAAATATGTAAATGAAACAAAAATAAAGGGTGGCATATGAATACTAGAATAGTAAAATAAAAGGACAGGCACAGGCGAGGGTTAGACTATGGATGGCAAAATGCAAATGGGAAGCCCTCGAGGAAAACGAGGGTGGCGGAGGAAAACCAAAATTATAAATTAAAAAAAAAAAAAAAAAAGAGGATCGCAGCTGAGCGGCTCGTGAAGCGGAAGTGGGAGCGCCGGTGGGACCGGCCGTGGGAACGAGTCGATGAGGGTTTAAGTATAATTTAATTTTATGAGGTACAGTTATAAATCTTACATTGTAGAGGTCGAGAATTGAGAGCCTTAGAATAAGGCCAATGATAAACTTCCACTTATGAACTAAAATTTTAACTCACTATTAACTGCACATGCTTCCCACCAAGTTGAGGTGTGTGACGATCCAGCTATGCCAACTTCATAACTTATTTGTACACCTTATTCAATACAAACACAAACTCACTAGTTTGTGTCTGTACTCAGCTATAGTGTATAAATAAATCATGAAATTAGTAAACAATTAATATTTGGTTTAACATTTAATATGTTGATTAATTTTAAAAAATAAATTAGTCAAATATTAGTATATAGGGAATGTAGAAAAGGTCGAAGAAGATCAAATACAACAACAACAACTCTTAGTGTGGGTCCTACTTTCGCGAGGTCTGGGGAGATCCAAATGTAGGCAACCTTGCCACTATCAGCAGCCCTGCCCGTAGAGAGGTCGGATCCAAGAGAGTCACAAAAACAATGATTTTCTGAAAATATTTTATAAAAGAAGGATTTTATGAAAACATTAATAGAAAAAAATTAAGGATTCGCAACAAGGAATGAACCAAAAATACTAATAAATCAGGTGGCCGAAACTATGTAAATACATATACAACATAAATACAGCTTAGCAGAGAAATGTACTATACCTTAACAAACAGAAGTAGGCAAACAATATTTCTTCCCATATGTAAGTATTACCTGCATACAAACACAACATACGAAAAACCCACAACTAAATCTGCCCTACCGCAACCAAAAAAACAACAACCAAATCAGGAGGCCAACTCTCTGTAATATAAGATCATAATCCTATCCTGTCATAATCTCCTATCCTGAGTCATGTACTCCGTCAATCCTATAACTTTTAAATCCTCTCTAGTCACCTTGTCCAAACTCTTTTTTAGCCTTCCTCTCCCTCTTTTACCTTCGAGGATGTTAATCCTCTCACATCTGCTCACTAGAGTGTGTACACTCCTTTTTTTTCACATGGCCAAACCATCTAAGTCTTGTTTCTCTCATCGTACCTTCTATGGGAGTCATTTTAATTAAATCTCTGATTACCCAATTTCTAATTCTATCCATTCTCGTATACCCACACGTCCACCTAATCATCCTCATCTCTATTACCATCAATCTTTGGACCTGTGATTTTTTTATAGGACAACATTCCGATCCATACAAAACAGCCGGTCTAGCTACCATACGATAAATTTTGCCTTTTAATCTTACAGGCATCCTCTTATCACGCAGCACACTTGAAGCATACTTCTATTTTTACCAACCCACTTTTGTACGCTGGTTGATATCATCGTCAATGTCTCCATTCTGTTGAACGATCGAGCCTAGATATTTAAACTTCTCAACGTTTGGTATCGTCATCCAATCAATGGTGACTCCTCCCCCCACATTGAAACAACAATGTAGATATTTAGTTTTCGAACGACAATGTGGAACTCTAAAATTAAAATTAAAGACCTTAGATAGCTTGTTTCTTGCCCTCACTTTGGCTGCTCTGATGGCTATTATCTTAACCTACATTTCCTTTTGCATGTTAATAGCATTTGGATCCTGTACGTGAATATTATTTAATTTATCACATTTATTTTTATGGTACAAATAATGTTACTTGATAGTAGTATGTTAACGTTTATGTTGTCTTTTGTGTTTATTTTAAAAGATTTTCAAATCTAATAATTTGTCATCCAAATTCTTATGTGTGTTTCTTTAAATCAGTATATCTGTAGGCAAAAATACTTGTAGAGATAAGATTGTTTATATATGAATTTCTATAAGCTCCACCAATTACAACTCACAATGAGAGTTATTGTTGTACCGCCTGGTCATAAAAGATTTTATCGTGGAATTGCAAAATCTGTGTACTTTATGCGATTAATTGCTGTCCTTAGTGTTTCTTAACTAAAAACTAAGACGGCCTCATTTCTTCTTTGGTCTCAAAGCCTATGTCATACACTCGAGTTTATGTACTCTCATATGACACATAAATAGTTATATATTAAAATATAAAATATATGACAAATACACTCCAAAAAAATATATATAAAATAGATATGAGAGCACGTGCTCTCAGGTATATATAATAATTTGCCCTTTGTTCTCCTAATTTTATCACACATGACATGCCACGATGGATTCCGTTATTTGTCTTACTTTTTTTAATATATTTGGATGGAATTAACTACTCCTTGATCTTACATTATGCCTTTGATAGTACAATTTAGTTACATGTTAAATTTTATACCTCTTTAATACAACCCAGTTATGCATATAAGTCAAGTGAGGTTCAACACAAAATCAATTCATAATGGATGAAGTTCCTTAATAGCTTATGCGGATGTTTGAGGTTTTCTATTTTATCAATATGGAACACCACCTCCCTCTTATATTTTTCATATGCCCCCTCATGTATAAGCTACTAATAAGGTCCAACACGTGGCATGATTCCTATGGCAGACAGTGGCAAACCGAGATCGAGCATAACCTCGACTCTAATACCACGTTAAATTTATTACATTAATTGGGTCTTTAACACAATCGGGCTATGCATATAAGTCATCTGAGATTCCAACCCAAAATTAATTAGCAATAGATCGAATAATTCGATAGCTTTTAAGCATGCTTAATGCCTTCTATTTTATCAATGTAGGACAACACCTACTTTCATATTCCTCACATTACATAGTCTGTGCATGTCTCTCAAGGCGAAACATTGATGTCGTGCTAATATAAGTATATCAACTTCTTAGTTTATCCATTCGGCATTTGATTTCATTTCTATCCCTGATGGAATCTCTCATATGGTATTAGACTTGTCAATTCGGGCAGGAGGGTAAAATACAGGTCAAGTGTATTTGGGTTTAGATAAAATACGGGTCAGGTGTATTTCAGGTTCGGGTAAAGTACGGGTGGATGCATTTCAGTTTTGTGGGTTTCGGGTCAACCCAATAGGTTGGAAGCACCTTTTTGTGAATTATTTTTCTATTGCCAAAAATAAAAAATTTACATTATTTATTACTCAAAATTATCAGTATTTAATGAAAAAGTATAGTAATTGTAATATCTCAAAAGAATATTAAACATATTCAAACTTTTCATTATGATTATGAACGTCATGTATGGGCATGCAAAGAGTCAAGCCCCTTTGAGTTGGATGGGTCGACCCATACATTGAAATAAGGTCAATAACGGGCTAGGTCCTTTGTGAGTCAGGCCGTCTATACCATATTATTGGGTTGAAGCGGTTTGACTCGCTAATAACCCATTTAATGATTTGATTTTTTGTAACTAACCTACCGATATCCAACCAAGTACACTTTATTAATGGGTCAACGCCAACATAAACATGGCCGACCCAT
This sequence comes from Carnegiea gigantea, assembly GCA_029747015.1. Classification (NCBI taxonomy): domain Eukaryota; kingdom Viridiplantae; phylum Streptophyta; class Magnoliopsida; order Caryophyllales; family Cactaceae; genus Carnegiea; species Carnegiea gigantea. The sequence goes on from JAKOGI010002851.1 coordinate 63,575, forward strand.
TTTCTGATAGTGGCATCATAGTTTAAGACCACTTAGAATAGAAACCCAATAAAAAGGAGTTAGACAAGTACAAGATATTATGTTTTAGTTAAAATATTTTAGATTATTATAAAGTAATTTATTTAAAATATGATTAGACATATTTATTTCACTAAATATATAATGATATGATTTACGCATCGTTAATATTTATCTTCTTCTAAATTGATTTTTCTGAATATTAGATAGTCATGTCATGCAATTTACTGCCCATTTTTTAAAAATATTTCCATTTATAAGTTGTGCACTTGTGTATGATGTTTTAAATGAATGGAGTGGGGGAAGAAATAGTACTATTGTTTAATATGTATAAGGATGCCAAGTTATATAATGTCTCTTTAAACTATTCAGTATAATGAATAATATAATTGTTAAGAGAGATAAATTAGAGAAAATCAAAAAATAAGAATATAGTTTTGGGTCAAGCGGGTGGGTTTTTCCGGATTCGGGCTAAGAAAATTAGATTCAAAATACAAAATTTTTAGGCGGATTCAGATGGGATCACTTTTTGCCAGGTCTAAATGGTATCATGAAGAAACTTCTGCAATTGCAATTCGGAGATACGTAGTAATCTCAGGTGTTCCTTTGGCCTATACATACTACCAAATCTTAGGAAATTACAAAGATAACTACTAAATACACTTCATAATTTAAGCTTGAAATTATTTTCTGTTGGCCCGATTTGGCTAGTTAAATCACCCTAGAGGAGGGGGTTGAATAGGGTGATAATCAATATCACAAATTAATCAAGTAAAGAGCGGAAAGGTGAACGTGGACAAGACACGAGTAATTTTTCACGAGGTTAGCATCAACCAAGCTTAGTCGCCGCCTAGAGTTTCCTAACTCTAGGATTAACCTAATTTTGTTAGGAGGGATTATTACAACTCTAGATCACACCTACTCTAAGTTCCAAACTACAAGTTGACCCTTCAACATGTTGTTGGTAGAGTTAACACTTCAATTCTATGATCCCACCCAAATTATAACCTGAACAATACAATGAAATGTAACATATATATAAAGAAGCAAATTCAAGCTCAAGGTATGCCAATAAGCTCTCGAGTAATGTATATGCCAATGAGTGCTTGCTCTCTCTTGTATTCTCTTGCTGCCAATCTCTTCCCCTTTTATAGATGAGAGGTGTAGAGAAAAGTAGAGAAAAATATAACAAGTGACCGTTGCACATCTTGTAGAAATCCAATCTCCATGCCTCATTTCAAGACCTTGAATTGACATTCCAAGCCCTTGATTTTTTCTGCTCTTGCTCAAGTACTTCCAACAGCTACTTTTTTTGATTTGGGTTGAATATCTTGGCTGAGAATCTTCTAAAACCATTCATAATTTGCTGCATAATCTTCCAAGATATTCTATCACAAGATATTATCATATTAAGAGCACACCTTTGACATTGATAAATATAGCTTCACAATCATATATTCAAATTTGAATAATACAATATAATATCATAAAGATAACATGTTCAAATTTGAATATTAAACAATCTCAAAGATATTGTGACAACTTATATAAAATCAATTAAGTAATATTAATATTCCAACATCCACTTCAAAAATATAGCACATTTAAACAATAATAATTATTAAGATAGTTAAAATATAACATGATGAATATGTCAATTTATTAATCCCTTTTTGTCTTTCATCAAAACATATTAAAAGACTCAATGTGAGCTTTTAAAAAAGCTAACATCTTCCAACTGACATTAATGGTTTTTATAGATGAAAACTTAACATATCATAAGATTAGGGTTGTAACGAAATCGAGCTAGCTCGTCCAATCCTCAGGTTTGGCTCGGTCAAAGTTTGGTTTTGGCTCAATCGAGCAGAGCACGATCCGGCTCAAAAGCATACCAAGTCGAGCCTGAGCCCCATAAGGTTTGGCTCGGTTTTGCTTGATTTAGCTGAATTAGTTCAATTTTTCGTATCACGCTTGTGTGAAAGGCATGAAATTGCCGTTACGATTTATAAAATTTTATTGCAAACCTTGTATCTTCAATCCAATGAAAAAAATCTAGAATTTAGCTTGCATTATAGTCTTAAATTTGAAAACTCTTTCACCAATAACAATAAAAAAGACTACCAAACTGAGTTTCGAACCAAGCACTCTGCATTCGAGCCCGGGCTCGAATGCAAGTCCTAGACTAAACTTTAGCCGAGCCTTTAACTAACCGAGCCGAGCTTGAGTGTAGCGGGCTTGAGTCGAGTTGTTTGCACCCCTACATAAGACAATGAATAAATATCGATATTTTTCTACAGAAACTATAGAACAGAAAGAGTTTATTTTGCAATCTGGCTTGTAGCCATCATTATGAGAAAGGCGAACAGTACATCAAAAAAGAAAAATTAAAGAACAAAGAAAGGAGGCCATTCATAATTTCCTAGATCGCATTACACAAGATCATCTTCTTATGAATATTTTGATTTGGCTGTGCAAGCATTCACCTAGGAAGTTAAGATGCTAGTGAAAGAAGCTCGACATGACGTTCAAGTATGACCATATCTTCTTCAACCATGTGAATCCAAGCCTCAATTCCTTCGCCACACCTTGTGCTCATTAACATCACCAGATTCTTGAATGGTATGCTCACCGTACATACCCATGTAGGTTTACCCCACCCAAAATTCACCTCGTATATTGGATAGTCGCACCAAACACTAGTAAAACAACACATCTGCACGATTCCAGTGTTATCGCCTTTCTTCATCTCTGTTTGATTCTGCTCGTGACCACACTGAAGATTCTTTATGTAATTGGCATCGATCTTTGTTGCAGCCTTCCTTAACATCGGCACCAACTTAACGTGTTCAGCCTCGCAGTCTCTAACATTCACGGAATCTGTGAAATTGAACCATGAAAAGTTTCCAAAGGAGCAGTCTTCTGGCATTGGCGGCGCCATCCTTGGCCTCATGTCCACTGAAACAACAGCAAAAGAGGTCTTGCAAAGGTTCGGATTATAAGTAGTCCCTTGACCTTCAACCTTCATGAGAAGCTTCCATATAAAGGCAGTGACCACCTCTGCGTTTGTTGGGGCTGTCTCTTGGGGTCCATCGAGGGTATTTAAGGCTTGCTCTTTGAGCGCATCTATCATCTTCCTATTGAAGACGAATCTCCTCGTGACTATCTTTTCTTTACGTAGGGCCACCTCTTTCGTCTGCGTCCCATTGACATTATCTCTCGGGGGAAAGTAAGAAGCTGCAATAAAATTCCGGTTCGCTACCACATGATGATCATGATCTTCATTACTAACCCCTCGTGCCATGGTTGCCCAAGCCCTCATAAAGAACGTGCAGGCAATACCATCCGCGATCTTGTGTGAAAAACACACACCAATAGCCATACCACCACAAGAAAACTGGTTCACTTGGACACCAAGAATTATATTTCTATCATGGGCAGTGGGTTCAAATGGCAATAGCCGTTTTAAATCTTCAAGATTAGGCTTTTCGATGACTTCCGAAAGATTGCTCGAAACATTAGCTTCATAGAACTCAACCCCTTCATCGTTGCAATCGATGGATGATTTATCCTTAATCCTCCCGGCTAGCGGGTAGAAATGAACCAATACATTGGATAGAGACTTTTTGAGCAGTGAAGATCGTTCTGCATGATCGATAGGGTCTTGGGTAGGCTCATTTTGGTAAAAGAACAAGAGAGGAACGTGTACGGAGGGTTGAAATTGGTCTATGAAAGAGAGTTGGAGGGTCTTGAGGTGGGGAGGTGTAGGGGAAGATGGCTTGATTATTTCTTTTGATGTCACTTCAACCTTGAAGGAGACCATCTTTACTAGTAGGGGCACAAATCTATTGTTGGTTTTTGAGCTTTGATTTTGGTGATTTTTTTTCCTGGTGAGTTCTTCCAACTCTTACATCTCAATTTATATGCAAGTTTAATAGGGATGATAGCTTGGAATCCACATAGAGATGGGAAAGTATGAGCCGACACGATAACCCAATATGAACCCGATCTGAAATTACTGAGAAAAAACTCGAACCTAACACAAACCGAACCAATTTTGACCCAAAGTCGACACGATTTGATCATGTAGTTTGAAAACATGTTATTTTTCAATTTTGAGTAGATCAAAACTATTTACAAAGTTGACACTGACCCGTTTATTAAATGGATCAACCTGAACTGACCCATTATCCAACTCTAATGGTACATATAAGGGCTTTTGCTCTTAATAGTTCTAAAGAAAAATACCATGCAGTAATTTGCAGGGCTATTTTCATATAAGATCATCACGCACCCATTCTACCAAATTCTCTCTCTAATATACTTCAACATTCTAAGTCAAGGATGATTATACTTCAACATACCTCTTCTTACGAATGACTTTGGGCGTGAAGTATACATTCTAAGTCAAGACTGTTGAAATTCAAAGTTAAGATCTCCTATATAGGGGGAAAAAAAAAGTTCCAATGCAATATTTTGATTGATATCAACCAACCAAAACTTTGTATATTTATCATTAATATTTTGGAAGTATAACAAATTTTGATATTTAAAAGTTATTCTTATTAAAAAATCTTCAAATAAGTGTCAATAGTCTTGTTCAACATATTTTCCTTTTGACATAAAAGAAAGAAACATAAAAATTATATTCTACTATTTGTTAAAATCACAAAAATCAATGTCAATGGAAAACAAATGCAAAGACAGATAAGGGGAGGGTTAGGTGTTTGACATTAATAATGATGGAAGGCCACTTTCTTGTAGTGAAGAAGAGAGCTCGAGGAAAACGAGGGTCGACACTCAAATCAAAGAAATTAAAGGTCGTTCATAGTTCTCGGCTACTTCTTACGTGCTTCTGGAGCATATGCTCTTATTGTTCACATTTGTATATTTTTTATTTGTGTATTTATCATATATTAATTTTTTAATATTTATTTATTAATGTAGCTCTTAAGAATATATGCTCCTAAGAGTATGATATACATATAGCATGATTCTCTGAGCTTCATACTGACACCAATTACTTGGAGTTTTCAATTACTAAACTTCTTTTTTTAATATATAGTGCCACGGTCTTAGTTTTATGTCACTAAATGCAAAAAAAGTTCATATTTTTTATAAAGTTAAATATCAGTAAATAGGGTAAATTTTTTATATGCTCCTAGAAGTATGTCCTACCACACCGAATAGTATATATTTTTTTAGGTGTATTTATCATATAGATTATTTTAATATATCTTTGTTAATGTGGCCTTTGAGAGTGTATATTTTTCTAGGAGGTTGATAGACGCTTTGGTTAAAATTAAGGCTGGGTAATAGATCAGGTCGGGTTGGATTCATGTTTGTGTCGAAGTTAAATGGGTTGAGAATTCCCCGACCTGAACCTAACCCGTTTATTAAACGGGTTGGAAACCTTGACCGGTATTCATTTAATTTTTAAATGTGTTGACCCACTTAACCCGTTTAAGATAAACACGTCGAGTTTAATTGTCTAATTAACTATTTACGCATTTAATATTTTCAACTAATACGTAATTGCAGCGTTAAAAATTAAGTTTACATATCACATTAAACTATTACTCTTTGAAATTCCCCCGATTTATCACAATTGATATTTTTAAAAATTTTTTATATTCTTAATTATCTAATAAAAAGTAAATAGATAAATGACAAATGGAAAAATTCGTTGACTTATTTAACCCATTTAATTAAACTAGTTAAACATGTACTTTTTCACATCGAGAATCTCGACCTAACCTAACTCATTTAATTAAGGGGGTTAAACATGTCAACCATTTAATTAAATGGGTTGAAAATTTATACCGAAACCCACTTAACTTCGTGTCAGTTTCAGATCGGTAATCGTGTTGGGTTAGCTTTTGCCAACTCTAGTTAAAATCTTGTATTATTATCTGTCAACAGTGCATCTAATAACTACTTGGGAAAATTACTTTGGAACAAAACTAACTGTTAAATAGACAGATAAAAATCGGAAAAAGGAAGTCATAAGATATTGAATTTTAATCTTATAAACAGAAAATATGTGCATCAGAGCCTCGAAAAGGAAAGATTATTCTTTGCTGAAGGGTGTTTCCTTTCCTCCGTGGAGAGGCACATAATTCACGAAGATTTGTTTGCTTATTATCTATGGCTTTTTAATATAAAAAACGGCAAAAAAATCCATATCTTTAAAAGCTAAGGGTAAATATATTTTAGACAACTCTAAACTTATAACATTATTTTCATAACCAACTAGTCTGAACACGTGCTTTGTACGGTGCATACTACGGTAGATAGTTTGTGTTTGTGTATGTATGTGTGTGTGTGTGTATGTGTGTATACATATTGCGAGAGAGAGAATCAAAATAATATAGGAATTTTTATAACCAAATGCATTATTCAATGCAAATGCGTCTTTTCCAAACGTTAGAGGAACTATCCTATAACTTCATTAAATATATACCTATTTCACATAATAGATTGCACTTGAAAAGAATATTTCATTGCATAATTGGATAAAATTTCATTGTTGGCTTATTCCTTAATCAAGATAAGCATATTCAATATGATTATATATATATATATATATTATATATATACTATATATATATATATAGATATTATATATATATATATATATATATATATATCACTACAAGAAAAAAGGATTTTTGCAACGGATGAATACCGCTGCAATAGGGTGCGAAATTGTTGCCATAGACCTATGGCAACGGTTTTGTAAGCGCTGCATTTAGTATGGGCTGCGATAGACCTAAGGCAATGGTTTTTTGTTTGTAGCAATGGTTCACTAAAAAAACGTGTTGTAGCTTTTTTATGCTTGCAACGGTTTTAGATTTTTGTGAACACAATGTTGTATGCTCTACGGCAATAGTTCCCAACTATTACAATAATACTTTTGGGTATCTGACTATATTGTCTCAATGTTAAATAAATCGTAAAGCTTAAATAATGAATTGCAAATTCATATACCTTTACACTTTTAAAGAAATTTCATTGCAAATTTGAGTAATACACTTTACCTGTCTTAGAACAGGGGAACACTTTTTTTTTAATTTTTTTTAACAAGGGTAAATAAAACCATAAGGATATTAAGCGCCTCTTTTCACAAGAGTACGCCCAACTACACCACCTGCTAAAATAGCGTTAAGCGAAGGAGAAAATTAAATATCCGAAGAGAAAGACACTGTAACTGAATGTCCAAATTTGGAAAGCCAATCTGCTGTCATATTTGCTTACCTAAAAATGTGGTTGATGAATAAATGAAAATCTTGAGAATGCCACATATGTATGTCCTCGATAATATTCGATATTGTCCAAGGAACTTGAGTCTTTCCTTGCACTGCTTGAATCACTGTCTTGTTATCACCTTCAATGACTATACACTTGAACCCGACCTGAATTGTAGAACAGGGGAACACTTAGATCCTTTAACAATTTCATTATATAATAACTAATGTGTATACATATATACATGATCCATGATACTAAATATTTGCCACTACATCAAACCCAACCCAATCCAATTCTATCGAAGATGTTGATCAAGAGCTTCTCTAGATTATATTTTATCATATTCTACACACCATGCATCAACAAGTCCTCAGCCAACTATTGTGTCCTGCACATAAACAAAGAGAAAGAAATGAAAATATAGAACAAAATAACCATAAGGAGGAGAAACGAAGGCTATGTCAAAAGATAGTTCTTAAATAACACAACTTGATAAAACACCGAAATATATTTCCATCAAACTTTTAGACTATGAGGTGGAAGATGCACTTTTAATAATATTTTTTTGTTATTGTATGATCCCAAAAGAATGGCTATGGAAAGACACAGGGGGCATGTCGTTGTTTCTTCATTTCATCATACCTTCCATGCTATCAGTTTGTAACTTAGAGCACATAGGCGGCAAAAGTATGCTTGTAACTGTCATTCATCCTAAACTGTTTTCCATATGTTATTCTACAATAAGTGGAAAGACATCAAGTCATTCTAAAATTTAGAACAATAAATAACATAAATAGAAATATTCCAATAAGAGAAGCAAATAAGAACACATCCATGTTGAATTATCTCCAATTTCACCAATTTTTTTTGAATATTTGCACCTGAAAAACAATCCCTACAAAACCAAGTTCCATATGGGCAATTGGACATAATATCCCTAGCCACCTCTTTCTTAAGCTACATTGTGGGCAATTTGATGCACTAGGACATATCTAATTTAGGACTTGTGACATAAACACTCAATTGTCAAGCAATATGAAGTTCAGTCACATAAAAGGCCTAGAAACAAAGAAAATGCACAACACCAAAACAAATAATCTACACATTCAATTTGCTAGAGGAACATGTATATCATCCAACCAAACAGTCGGATTCCCAAAAATGAAAGGAATAAAATTAGAATCCATATGTATGAAAATTCGCCGTGAAAATTAGGTTTTGAAGAAAATCAACCAAATTTCCTAAAATTTCAGCACATAAAGCAAATCTTGAACAAAATTAGCACTTGCACATGAACATAGGAAAAAATATACCAACAAAATTAAGGGTTTTAACAGATATACGGCAGATCTATAGCATTTTTGAAACAAAAATTCAACACAGAGGGGGAGGGAAGGAGAGAACCAAACCTTTAGACAAAATTTTGTTTAGAGTAGTGGTGGTTCGACCTCCACTTTCGGACCTTCTTCTTTCTCTGTGCCAAAGCCTCCAATGGTTCTTCCTTCATTCAAATAAGAGAGAGAAATTGGGTCAGAGAGAGAAAGAAAGCGAACCAAAAAGTTAGGGTTGTATTTTGAATTTTGACGAGCAATATGAGGCAGAAGGCTTAAAATTGTTTCATGAGTGTAGGATAATTTGAGTGAAAAATAGATGCTGCAAA
>JAKOGI010002851.1:77500-81629 GCA_029747015.1 Carnegiea gigantea
CTGGACACCTGAAATGGAAATCAACACTGAGGCAATCATTTCACTACCTATTTGGGTGCAGTTTCCAGAACTTAATATCAAATACTGGGGTATGCATAGTCTCAGTAAGGTGGGGAGCATGTTAGGTGTTCCTTTGAAAACTGATAAATTTCCTAAGGAAAAGACTATGTTGAAATATGCTAGACTTCTGATTGAAATGCCTCTGGATGGATGTTTTCCAGATTTTATTGATTTCTCAAATGAAAAGAATGTTCTCATTAGGCAGAGGGTGCATTATGAATGGAAACCATTAAAGTGCTCTCAATGTCTGATGTTTGGGCATACTGCAGATTAGTGTAGGAGAAAGGAATCCCAAAGAAGGGAATGGAGGGTCAAGGAGAAAAGGGATACAGAGGCCCTGATAGACATTCAGAGCATCCTATTAATGAAGATGGGGATGGGTTTCACCGAGTTGCTACCTGGCATACAATTAGAACTCACACAACAAAGACTGTGGAACCATTGGCAGATGAGACTAGGTCTAACTCTTTTCAGCTCTTATTAGAGGACGACATGGTACAGAGGGCAAACCTGGAAGGGGGGATGTTCTTGGGACCCCTAATGGATAAAATCACAAGCTGGAATGTGAGGGGCATGAATGGCCCCAATAAACAGGAAGATCTTAAAATCTTCCTGAGGCAGCATCAGATTGGTTTAGTGGGTTTTTTAGAAACCAAAGTAAAGTAGGAAAGTATGGCACAGGTAGCTAGAAACACTTGTCCTTCATGGCACTAGGAGCACAATGCAACCAATTCTGAAAAAGGTAAAATTCTGGTTTGTTGGCAGCCTAAGGCATATCAATTTCAAGTGATTCATAAGACTGAGCAACTGATTCATGGAAGAGTCATCCAAATGTCAACCAATAAAAAATTTTTCATTACCTTTGTTTATGGGTATAACCATGAAGCACAAAGAAGACACATGTGGGAAGCACTCGTTGAAATCTCTCACACTATGGATGACCCATGGTGTGTTTTGGGAGATTTCAATTCAGTCTTGCATCAAGGTGAGAGGATGGGGGGAAATGATGCTGATGAAAGGGAAATGAGGGATTTTGGTGAGTGTATCCACCAGTGTGGTTTGCAAGAATTTTATTATGTGGGGGCTTTCTTTACATGGACTAATAAAACAGTTTGGTCTAGGATAGATGGGGCCCTACATAAAGGAATTTGGTTTGACATATTTGACTTCACACATGTTGTTTATCAAGCAAATGGTTTGTCAGACCATACTCCCATTATGCTTGATTTTCCTGCCTGCCCAAGGCCTAAAAAGAACTTCATGTTTTGTGATATGTGGATAAAAGATGCACATTTCAAGGAAATGGTTAAATCTCACATGGACAGAAGGGGTCAAGGCTCTGCTCTTAAGGTGCTGCAACAGCTACTACATAGCTTAAAGAAAGCACTCAGGGAACTGAACAAACATAAGTTTGCTGATATTTATGCACAGCAGATTAAAGCAAGGACCGAGTTAGTGCAGATCTAAACACAGATGCAAGCTGACCCTTGCAATAAAGACCTTTTCATTCAGGAAGATATCAAGAGACATTATTATGTCAATATCACTCATTCAGCCTTAGCACTTATGAAACAACAAAGCAAGGCTGAATGGATTGGGTTTGGGGATGAATGTTCAAGACACTTCATGGCAAAAAACAAGCAAAGAAAAGCCCCGCAAAGTATATATCAAATCAAGGATAGCACTGATCAATGGGTGGAGGGTTCCGACAGAGTGGCTGACATCATGACAGATTTCTATCATAATCTACTGGGCAGACAAGAGCAACACATTTCTGCTATTGACAAGGAGATAATCTAGCTTGGGCATACACTGAGTCTTGAACAGCAGCTGAAGCTATGTCAACCTTTTACTGATAATGACATCAAACAAGCACTTTTCTCTATACCTAATCACAAATTTCCAGGGCCAGATGGGTTTAACAGTGGTTTTTATAAGGCATGTTGGGATATTATAGGACCTTTGGTGTGCACTGCTATTCATGAATTCTTCCAGACAGGTAAGCTTCCTAGGTTTCATGGGGAAACCAAGATTGTACTGCTGCCTAAGATGGAGCACCATGAGAAACCAAGTGATTTCAGACCAATTTCTTGCTGTAATGTTGTTTATAAAACAATTACCAAGCTTCTGTGCAGCAGAATGAAGGAGGTGCTACCTTCACTAATAAATGAGGGACAAGGGGCCTTTGTAGAAGGTAGGGAACTGCTGTTTAATGTGCTTATCTACCAAGACCTGACAAGGGGCTACAACAGGCAACACACCCCCTAGTTGTCTTTTGAAAGTTGACCTTCACAAAGCTTTTGACTCAGTTCATTGGGTCTTTCTGGTAGATGTTCTCAAGGTTATGAATTTCCCACCCCTCTTTACTCACTGGATAATGGCTTGTATCACTTCAGTACACTTCACCATTGCTCTCAATGGACAGCAAGGGGATATGTTTCTAGGGAAGAGAGGTTTAAAATAAAGTGATCCTCTATCACCTCTGCTATTTGTGCTTACAATGGAATACTTGTCTAGACTGTTCAAGAAAGCCAGCTCCCTTCCAGGATTTGAGTATCACCAACACTGCAAGAAACTAGGGTTGACTCATCTTATATTTGCAGATGATCTGATTATCTTCTGCAAAGCAAGACCCACCTCCCTGAGAATACTGATGGAGGCTTTTCAAGCATTCACTAGATGCTCTGGACTCAAAGCCAACTTGGCAAAATCCCATATTGTCTTTGGAGGGGACTGTCACCAGATTTACCAAGACTACTTGAGTATAACAGGTTTCAATGAGGGTCAGCTCCCTCTTAAGTATCTTGGGATGCCAATTACATCAAGCAGATTGAAAAAAACTGTATGTAGAATTTTAGTGGAAAAAATCTCTGTAAAAATTATTACGTAGTCTTCTAGACATATATCTTATGTAGGGAGAGTGGTTCTTATCAATACAGTGTTGTTTGGCATGCTTAATTATTGGGCTCAAATTTTCATCCTCCCTAAAGATGTGATTGACCAAATCACAAAGCTGTACAGGAACTTCCTATGGGGAGGGGAAGTTAATTATTCAAAGATTCCATATGTAGGTTGGGACAGGGTATGCCGCCCTAAAAAACAAGGAGGCTTGGGAATTAAAAATTTCCTTGTATGGAATAAAGCTTGTGTTGCTAAGCTAGTTTGGGAAATAGCAAAGATGAAAGATGGTCTGTGGATCAAATGGGTTCATGGGAGGTATATTCAAGGAAAAGGTTGGGAGAATTACACACCAAAGGGAGATACCAGTTGGTACTGGAAAATATTGCACAAAGTGAAGGCCCTATTCAAAGATTACCCAAAGGAGAACTACAAAGTGAAAGAGGGGTATCAATGGCTTCTACAAGAGCAAGCACAACAGAACTCATAGGCCAAATTGGTCTGGACTAGAACTAGTATCCCAAGACATTCCTTCATAGCATGGTTAATGCTGTCATAAAGGCTGCCAGTCTTGGCCAGAATAGGCAAATTCTCAAGTGTGCAGTCACAGGACTGTCCTCTCTGCCACACAAGCATGGAGACACATGAGCATCTCTTTTTTACATGCAGATATGCACAACAAATTTAGAAGTAGTTCTTGGCCAATTGGGGGATACAAATGAACACAAAGGGCAGGGACCAATACATAAACTCACTTAAGAAAATGTAGCAGACAAGAAGAATGAAAGGGTTGATTTATGCCATCGCAAATGCTGTGATTTACAATATCTTGCAATCAAGAAACATGCTTCAGTTCAAGGGAAGGCTACACACACCAGATCAGATTGTCAGGGCAATCAGGGGCCAAGTTACTCATAGAGTTTTGCAACTGCATCACCATAACCACAGATATAAGAAATGTATAGAGTTTTTGAATAGATGAGTCAGCTGTCCTATTTGGAAACGGACTGCACTGAGATGTATTTGCTGATTTGTTGATAATACCATTACCTTTTTTCTGTGCAAATATATATATATATATATATATATATATATATATATATATATATATATATATATATTTGTATATGCTTATACGTATACACATATATAAGTATGCATATGTAGGTAT